>JAGDYQ010000060.1:4206326-4223135 GCA_021962125.1 Bulinus truncatus | reverse complement strand
AGTCGATCTCACGGATAAGTCGACCCCCTTTTTTCGAAAGGCCAAAAATTAAAGCATTTGCTGGTGACCCGTGGATAAGTCGAGACTAGAAATTGAGGAGCTTACAAAATCAAACAAATATCGTAATTAACTTTATTTATTCAGACATATAATAAGTTTGCCAAATTTGGCCAAAGTTTCTCATTCAAATCCTTCAAAATCCGAATATTCGTCATCAGAATGTCCAAATAATTGGTAGAACTGTTCATCTGTTACGTCATCTGCATAAATATCATTTTCGCTGTCGGTATCTTTTCGCTTGAATCATCTGATGGGATAGAGTTGTCTTCGTCGTCGTCATCATAGATGGCGTCATCCTCTGTTCCATCCATTGCGTTGCTGATGCCGCACTTTAATGAATGATTTTTTAATCATTTCTGATGGAATTAAATCCCACGCATCCTTCACCCATTTCGCTACCAAATCTAGGTCTGGTTTCATCGGTTCCCGCCTTTCGTTAATTTTGCTTGGCCAGAGCACATCCACTGTTCCCACATCTTCCGCACATTGTCTTTAAATGGCTTGTTCAGCGAGACATCTAATGGCTGGAGCATGGATGTTAAACCACCTGGAATGACAGCTAATGTGGTAGTCATTTGCCTTGCTTCATCCTTCACCTCCTCCGTTTTGTGGGCACGGAACATATCCCACACCAATAGTGATGGGCGTTTTTTTAGCCCCGCTCCTGGTCGCCTAGCCCATACATCAAGCAGCCACCGTTTCGTTCCCTCCTCATCCATCCAGCCTTTGGGGTGAACACGAACAATAATGCCCGGAGGAAGTTTTAAGTTCTTAGGAACCGTTTTCCGCTTGAATATTAAAACTGGGCGGAGTTTTGTGCCATCTGCCAGGCAAGACAGTACAACGGTGAAATGAGTCTTTTCATGACCAGTAGTTTTAACAAGTATGGTCTTCTCACCAATGCCTGCCACAGTTTTATTACCTGGCATATCAAAGGTCATTGGTGTTTCATCCATATTGCCAATATTGCTCAGATCAAATTCGTGGCATCGCCTCTGCTTAATAATAAATTTATGGAACGAACTGACCTTTTCTTCCAGGTCTTTCGACAGCTTCTGTGCGATTTTCGTCCGCTGACGAAGGCATAGTTCATATCGGTTCATGAACCGAGTACACCAACCAGCCGATGCTTTAAATTCCAGTATACCATAAATTGTTAGGAACTTCTCTTCTTTAGCCATTTGAAGGGCGCGTATCCTAATGCTGGAACGAGTCACAATGTAACCATTTTGCCTGCATTCCAAAATCCAGTCAGCCAAGTCTTTTTCGAGTCCACTGAAAGGCGATATTCCAAAACGTAATGCTTTCTTCGACTTTGGCATCGATTGCAAAGTATCCTTACTTTTCCTCCAGTCTCTTACGAGTTTTTCGTTAGCGCCAAACTCCCTCCCAGCTACACAATTATTTGTTTCCTCGGCATGTTTAATCACTTTTAGCTTAAATGACGCAGGATATGAAGCTCGTGTCTTCTTCTCAGAACTCATTCTAACGATAAAAGTTTTTTTATATTATTCTAATTTAATAATAACGTAAAGCTATGTGAAATAAGGCAGAATATGTACGACGTCTACAGCGTATTCAACTCAAATGGGCTTCTAACATATAGCGTTTTCTTTATATAGGCCTATATGAAGCCTCATAATTTCATAGTTAACTCCACATAAATTGCGCCAAAGGAATGTTGTGTTCCGGTTTCGCTACCGCGCAACTCCATTTGATCCCTTTCTCTTTATTGTCAACATCCGGTTGAAAGTAGCACAACTGGAACCTGGAATAACTAAAGCTTACATTCAAATTTAATATTTAATATCATTATAGTGTTGCTGGCTTAATATGTAATAGAGTAAGGGAAACATTCACTGCACGACTTAATGGCGGTCTAATGTGTTAAACATGGCGTTTCTTCACCAACATTCTTTGGAAAATTGCATTGACCCGTGTATAAGTCGACCCAGTTTTTTGACATATATATTCTGGCATAATTTTTTCGACTTATACGCGAGTATATACGGTAGTTCCCTGCCTTCAGAAGTCCCTAGTCGGGTACAGCAATTAACATTAGCCACATGTGGGCCGGATAGGAGGGGGCAACGACATTGTTTGTCAGGGGTTAGGGGCGCATATGATCCCCATAACATACTATGACAGTGTTTCTCAAACTTTGACGCCTCAACTTTGATTAAATAATTAGCAAAAATATTTTTTTTTCAAAACTAATTATGACACATACGGAGTGCAAGATACTCAAAACAATATAATATTTAACAAAAAAAAAAATCCAAATATTTTGTTTTGTAACATAATTTAGTATTTGTAAATGTATAGTGTCCGTCATGCAGTTCACGTCTGCTGCAAAAAAAAAATGTCCGCCAAATGGGGAAAAAAAGCTATAACATTTTTTTCAGCACTATAATTATTTCCCCTATTTTTCCACAATGTTCTTTCCATTTCTTTGTGAGTCTTAATTAGCAGATCTTCAAACACACCAGGTATATATATATATATAATATACATCTCACAAGCCTCGGTATTGGCCCGGCATTCTTTCAGACAGAACTAGAGTTATAAATGAGTTGAAAAGGTAATTATACTTCGTCTGGTCTAATTAAGTCGGTCTTCAATCATGATTTTATCGGTAATGTCATTTTTCCCCCCTAGCCCCAGTCTCTCATTTTCATTTTCCTTCTCTTCGAGCCAGTTCGGCAGAGTTAATTGATTACCTCCGCTGCTTTCGTCAGAGTTGCTTGCCCTTACCTACACACTGCGCGCCATTTTTATTTTATTTTTTTCTTTGGATTCTTTTTTGAAATTGTTTAATTCTATTAAAAGAATGGGGGAAGGGGCTAAAAAAATGAATATAATTAGCTGCATCCTGTCGAGTTTATTTATTTCCTGTGCACAGACACACTCTGCACTCTCCACACAGACACACTCATACTTGGCAGGTGGCACTCCAATACTGTGTCGTCTGATGGAATACCATATTAAAATTTTTTTTTTCATCTACTGGTAGAAATGTAATAATACGAGACGAGATTGGCTAAACTCATATGGTCCATGCCCGTCCTACAAAATTCAGGGTCAGTGTCGTGGGGTTTGCAGAACATGCAAGGCATAAGCCCCAGAAACATACTCATAGCGGGAGACAGACAGAGAAATTGGTACCTCAATTATGTTGCGTACTTCTGAATTCATATTTGTGGTTAAAAAAAATGAACAAACGTAAAACAAACAAAACAGAAATGAATAAATAAGGGGGGTGGGGTTCATTTCTGCTGTGATGGGCTGAAGCTGTATTCTGCATGTGGTTCTCCCCCCCCCCCCCACTACTCTATGTTTTCGCGCCATGCATGAGCATAATTCATTATTTTACAGAAAATTTCTCGGACAATTCAAAAGTCGCTATCTAAGCTATTAGGTGGTAAATGATGCATAAAATGAAATTATTCATTTGAAATATAAATGAAAATATTGAAAGAGTCCGAAAATAGATCAGTCATAACATCACATGGGATCTGTTATCACGTGGAATCTGTTATCTCATGAGATCTGTTATTACATGGAATATGTTATTACATGGAATCTGTTGTCACATGGAATCTGTTATCTTATGGGATCTGTTATTACATGAGGTCTGTTATCACATGGGATCTGTTATCACATGGGATCTGTTATCACATGGAATCTGTTATCACATGGAATCTGTTGTCACATGAGATCTTTTGTCACATGAAATATGTCATCACATGGAATCTCTTATCACATGAGCTCTGTTATCACATGGAATCTGTTATCACATGGAATCTGTTGTCACATGGAATCTGTTTTAATATTCTTTTTCACCCCGTCAATCCAGACATCAATCCATGACGTGCAGACAGAAATAATGGATAATCTTTAAACAACCTTCAGAAATTTATTTTTTTTTTACAAAAAAAAAAAAATCGATGAGCAGACATCGGAAGAAGCAGGGAAAACGAAACAAGAAGTAGTTAATCCATAAAACAGACAATCATAAAGAGAATAATGATTAATGAGCAAAATGTCATTTAGAATTATCATTATAAAGAAAGTAATAGTAAATCGATAAATACGAGATATAAACAAATAAATAAAATGTCTTTCAATAAAGCCAGTTTTGAAATGCACTGTTTACAATCCAAATCAAACAGGAAGTTCAGTAAATAACAGACGACTTGCACCTTAGCTCATGTCCATGGCAACCACTGTAAATGGTTGCCAGAAAGCGAAAACTCCCATTGACTCTTATCCTATGTTAAATAATCTCTGCAGCATCGCATCTTGAAACTGGAAGACCACATCAAAATTACTTTCTACATGTATCTATTACACAGCTCAACAAAAAAAAAATTTTTTTCGAATAGCCAAGAATATTTGAATGAATTTATAGCAACTCATGGGTGCTGATTTCAATACTGCCACTGCTTTTGCTGAATTGGCTCTAGTTACTGAGATATTGGACATCTTTCAAAATATGATTATACCCTTTGTGTAAAACAAATGCAATACGTTTGGTGTCTGTTGTTTTATTTAACTATACCAAGTTATAACTTGGTTTATTTTTTTTTCTTTTATAGCTGCTTTCTAAAGACATCATGAGTTCATCATGAAGATGCTGCAAAAATAATCCGAATGTATTCTGTTACATCTGTGGAGAATACATGATTGAAAAGCAAAGAAGAAATATAACTGACTTTGTGTAGCAGGCATATTTGGCTTATTTCGGTGTGAAGCTGGAAGACCAAGACAAGTCTTGGGTTCCCCATAAGGTCTGCAAAAACTGCGTGGAGAGCCTACGGCAGTGGACAAATAGTGAAAAGAAAAGTTTCGGTGTACAAATGATATGGCGAGAGCCGAAAGACCATTTTGGTGATTGTTATTTTTGTATTGTGAATGTTAAAGGCTTCAATCGCCACAAGAAATCTAAGTGGGGTTATCCTGATCTTGAATCTGCATGGAGACCAATTCCACATAGTAGTGAAGTTCCTATACCAGTGTTTACTGGATTATTAGAGCTTTCACCATCAGACTCCGACGAGGGGCAAGATCTGGAGTTTTTGGCAGGTGAAAACAGTGGAAGCGATTATGAAGGAAGTTCTTCAACACCTCAACCATTCAGCCAAGAAGAACTCAATAACCTAATACGAGACCTAAATCTGTCCAAGCAAGCATCTGAGCTTTTAGTGTCCAGGCTCAATGAAAGAAATTTTCTCAAACCAGAAGTTAAAATAACATTTTATCGGAAAAGAGAAGATTTTCTTCTTCAATATTTAAGTTTACTGTAATGACATCCCTGGACTTCCGCTCCAAATGGGACTACAAGACTACCATTCCGAAGACTGGCGTCTTTTTATAGACAGTTCCATCACAAGCTTGAAATGTGTTACACAATGGTAACCGATATGCATCTCTTCCCATTGCTCACTCAACAACACTTAAAGAAGAGTATGAGAATATCAAAACAGTATTGCAGAAAGTCCGTTATTATGAGCATCAGTGGTCAATTTGTGCTGATCTAAAAATGGTAAACTTCTTGCTTTGGCAGCAGTCAGGATACACAAAATACCCATGCTTCATGTGCCTTTGGGATAGCAGGGCAAAGCAAGATCATTGGACAAGAGTAACATGGCCTGCAAGGGAAACCATGACTGTAGACAAAAATAAGATCATTCTCCCACCGCTTTATATCAAATTAGGTTTAATGAAACAATTTGTTAAGGCTTTGGACAAATCTGGCAAATGCTTCAAGTATATTTGCAGATCATTCCGGATTGAGCATGGAGAAGCTGAAAGCTGGGATTTTTGACGGTCCTCAGATTCTGAAACTCATCAACGATCGACATTATACTAATTTCATGGATCACCTTGAAGCTTCTTCATGGAACAGTTTTGTTTCAGTTGTCATGAACTTCTTAGGTAATAACAGAGCATAGAATTACGAAGAACTGGTGCAAGATATGCTCGCTAACTTCAGAAACATTGGAGCAAATATGAGCATCAAGGTACATTACCTGCACAGTCATTTAGACAAATTTCCAGGTAACCTTGGGGACTTCAGTGAGGAACAAGGCGAGAGGTTCCATCAGGATATGATGGTGATGGAGGAGAGATATCAAGGAAGATGGGACATACATATGATGGCTGACTACTGTTGGAGCCTCCAGCGCAATTGCACCAACGACACATACAAAAGGAAGTCGAGCAAATAGCGATTTGCTAATGCATTACTATAGACAATTAACATATTAATTAATTAATTAATTAGACATAATTAGTTTTTCAAATGAAAATGTTTTCTTCTATAACACTATTACACATATTTTTGAACATATTTCTGCATGACTATTAACAGTTTCACTACTTTTTGTTAGTATACTATTGTACTTCATGCAATTCTTGACAAATTCCAAACACGGTGCATACATTATTTAATTAATTTTAATTATCTCGTAAAATAGAGCCAATCTAGCAAAAGCACTTACATATTCTAAATCAGCATGGTTGACTTTGTATAAAATGATTCAAATATCACTGGCAACGAAATCACTGTTTACCAGTGTTATTAGAGGAATATCTCCTCTTTGTTTTCAATGAGTCTGAAATTGTCCAATCCGGCTAATCAATCAGGATAAAATCGATGCATCGATGTCGTAATATAACGATGACAACAAAAATAACTAAAAATGAGGTAAATACAATAAAAGGTAAATTTTAACCAAAAGTGACAAAATCAATGATAAAACTAATTTAACTACTAATTCATTTCCAGAAGTAAACAGGGTAAAAACGCCAAACTTGATCAGGTAATTATAGTAGGTTTGAATGGTTATCGATTATATAACACTATGACGAAAATGACGGCTCAATATTTGTTTGTAAAATACTTACTCATTATTTAGCATGTTTGAACTTTGAACTTTAACCCAGACCATACAGCAGTCATATTAATTAAACATATACACAAGTAGATAGTTGTAATTTTTTTTTAAACTGCACTCTTATATTTAAAAAAAAATACGTCATAACTCAGACCAAATTAAAAAGGATTCAATAGTAGTTCCACCCCCCCCCTTTCCCCGCGCCCTCCTCCCACCCCCATTTCCGGTTCTGGTGCCATTCGCTCAGAATTCGCTGCGATATTTGAATTTTTAAAAAAAATGCGTTAGCTGCAAGTGGTCTGTAAATAAAAAAAAAATATTTTCTAGAGTCATCTCCCATAAGTTGTCCCCCCTCCTCCTAGCAATACAACGTAAATATAAAAGACTTGGTTTGGTTTGCTCACTTCGTTTATAAAAGATAAACATCAGCAATACATTTGAACAAAAAAAAATAATAAAAATAAAAAACAAAGAAAAAAAAGCGCGCGTCACGTGCAATAACTTTATAGCTGAATTATATGACGTATCTTATAATAAACTTGGCCAAATAATCTCCACGATAATTGGCATTTTTTTATGTCGGGGCAATGAGTGGTGGCGCTGCTATTGTGTCGGTTGTTGTTTTATTTTTTTCCCCTCCCCTAAATATTAGTTGTTGTTATTGTTGTTGTTGTTATCATTGTTGTTGTTTTTAGAAAATTAGATAACCCTGGCTGTCTGTGCATCAAAGTGAAGACCTCAATAAACATTGTTTATCTAAAAAAAAAAATGTATTGGGCAAATGCAAAACTTACCAAGTCACCCCCTCCCCCCCCCCCCCACCCAATCAAGTCGAACACACACACACCCTCTCTCTACTTCTCCACCCCCCCTTATTTTCTTTCCCCCGTCTAGTCGGCGCCTCCACTCTAATTATTATAACATTATTTAGTGATAGCAGAAGTGCTGGTGTGTGTGTGGGGGGGGGGGGAGAGAGGGAGAGGGGAGAGCACTACTGAGAAACTCTTTTTTTTTTGGATATGTGGAATTGTTTTTTTTTTGCCTTTAGCTTTTTTTTTTATTTATTTATTTCTCTGTCGTACACAAGCTAAACCCTACACACAATTTATCTATATCAACAGTAGCGCCCGATAGGGGAGTTTGGGGGGGGGGAGGTCAGAAGGGGGATATATAATATTTTCGTTCGAGCCTTAGATAGATAATATTTCATGAATATATTATTTAAAGTTGGAATAATTAATTGCAGAGCACTTTTTTTTTAAAACTAATATGAAATTGACCCCGGACTACTATTTATTAATTCACTTTATTCAACTTTCGAGTATGAAAAATAAACCAGTTTTCAAGGTTTTTTTAATTACGTTTTCAAAAATTAATAAATTAGAAGATCCTAGAATTAGTCACAAAAATGTTCTCCTTTAAATTGAGTGAAATGGATGGAGGTGGGGGGAGGGAGGGGCGGTTGAAATTGAGTGAATTGGGGGAGGGGGGGGTTCCCACTTCCCTATTTCACTGCAAACTGCGATGACGTATCGCCACTCTCCCCTCCCCCCCCCCCGCCATCTCCAAGGGGCCTGCCTCATCACAGTAACATTACCTCGGGTTTAATTCTAATTTTCCTTTTTTTTTTTAAGCCCATACCATCTCTCTATCTCTCTCTGTCTTGTTCCGTCATTCCTAGATATTGACAAAGTTAGTTTCTGCTTTAATTACCAGTTGCTCACTCCTCGCTAGCCCCCTTCCCCCCCCCCCCCATTTCCTCGAGCTCCCTTTTTCCCTCGGGTTTTTTTTTCACCATTTCTCGCTCACATTTCAACCACACTCCCCCCCCCGCCCGCCCCCAACTCCACCGTCTTTTTTATCTTCATTTATAACCGTGGTTCTATACCCACTCCTCAACGCGCCCCCATATAACGTACTAACCACCCTCCCCCCCCACCTTACATTCTGTGGGAAAACACAAGATGGATGGCAGTTAATTACATTTCTCCCACCCCTACGCCCCCTACCCCTGCTCTCGTCATCCCCCCCCCCAAGCAAGAGAAAGGGGTTTGAATGGGATTTAAGAGCATCTATCTTAGTTAATTATACACCGAAACGCAATGGCCAAATTCAAGTTCCACAGATGCACTGAACTATATATGTATTTTTTTTCCTCCCTTCTCTATTCAATCTGTCTGTCTTTCCCATTAACTTTTCTCCTTTTGTCTCTCTCAATTATTTTTTTTTCCTATTACCCACTCGTTTCCCCTAAACCCCCACTCCCGCCCACAAGCCGAAACCACAATTACCCTAAAGAAATGTTTCGCCATTCTGCCAAACATTAACGTATATTCCCCAATTCTTAAACAGCTTCACAGTTTTGGCAGAGTGAAGCCTTGATTTACAAACTCCAAAAAGTCTCGCCTACGGGTGACGGTGTAAGCATAAAGCCAATGGGAAGTGTCAAAAAAATAAAATGAAGATCTGTGTCAAACCATCACACCTAACGACTTACCAAATACTCAAGGAGAAAAACTGAGATTGATTAGCCATTCACTCGGTAAGCTAACGGAAGATATCACACGAATGGCCCTGCAGTAAGACCCCCCGCGCCGCCCAGTGCCAAACCTGGTGATTTGGGGGCCCGGGGGCTTATCTACTTTGGGGGCCCCTGAGATGACATTCGACACCATGACATGAAATAATGTACTTAATATTTGATGTAAGAAAAGATTTTTGGGGGCCCCCCTCAAGCTGGGGCCCGGGGGACTTTCAAATTTGGACCCCCCTCTCCCCCAACCCTAGGTATGCCTCTGCTCCCGCCCCAAGGCCATAGATAGGTTGGCCAACCAAAGACAACATGTGAGCAGGTAATGAAGCAATACAATCGAGTGTGATGGATGGGTACCGCATTGAGACCTTTGCTCAAGGAATTAAGAAGGTAAGAAGCAAATTAAAAAGGCGCTGATGTGTGGGGCAAGCACAGCCCATCCATGGAACGTGTCTTCAATCCACTGAATGTTTCTTCAATTCACTAAATGTGTCTTCAATCCACTGAATGTGTCTTCAATCCACTGAATGTGTCTTCAATCCACTGGATGTGTCTTCAATCCACTGGATGTGTCTTCAATCCACTGGATGTGTCTTCAATCCACAGAATGTGTCTTCAATCCACTGAATGTGTCTTCAATCCACTGGATGTGTCTTCAATCCACTGGATGTGTCTTCAATCCACTGGATGTGTCTTCAATCCACAGAATGTGTCTTCAATCCACTGGATGTGTCTTCAATCCACTGGATGTGTCTTCAATCCACTGGATGTGTCTTCAATCCACTGGATGTCTTCAATCCACTGAATGTGCCTTCAATCCACCGAATGTGTCTTCTTCCGTTTCCCCACCCACAAAGGAAGGGTCCGGGAGAATCAAGGCAGTAGAGGGAGGGGGGGGTATAACAAAATAACGATTTAAACAAAAATAAACTAGAACAGTATATTTAAAAGCTTCGTTAAAGTAATTTAATTTTCCACTAAACAAAAAATACATTTCCTTAATATATTTTTTTTCTTCCGATTTTTTTTTTTGAATTCACAGAGTTGGATCCTCCCTCTCCATTTTAATTCCCCCCCTCCCCCCCCCCCTCCCAACCTTCCTCGTCCTAATTCTATATCTGAGACAATCTCATCTCTGGCACTAGCTGTGTGACGATATTTCAATTCCCGAAGTCCTTGGCTTGTTCTTGTGTAATGAATGTTAGGGTATAACAAATATTATTACCTTTTATTTTCGTATTTTATAATCAGCGTTTGCCTGATAGGCGTGTTTCCCGCCAGATTGGGCTATGTTTGTCTATCATTGGCAAGAGTTTTATCTCAATGGCGGGTGGGTGGATTTATTTTTTTTCGGTGGATTTATTTTTTTTCGGTGGCTTCACATATTTCGGTGGCTTCACATATTTCGGTGGCTTCGCATATTTCGGTGGCTTCACATATTTCGGTGGCTTCACATATTTCGGTGGTTTCACATATTTCGGTGGCTTCACATATTTCGGTGGCTTCACATATTTCGGTGGCTTGAACGGTTCTAATTAATTAAAAAAAAGGGAAAAAAAATACGCATACAGATAAAATAAAATGAAAGTAAATTTTGACGTTTCATTTTCAATGCAACTAATTTAACGCTTTTTTTTTGTGTGTGGGCTTCCTTATTTTTAAGTTGCAGCTGTTGTCTTCAAAAAAATCTGGCAACATTGATTGAATTGTTAGTTTCAGATTTTTCTTCTACACCGGAGCTAGCACCGGTAGGCAGACTAGCGAGTACTGCTCATGCCCGGCTAGTGTTATCATTAACTGTTATATTCTAGTTGTAACGTTGTGCAATGTTATGGATGACCCGGTCACAGAGTAATTATTCAATATGTAAACATGTTAGCTATTTATATGTCCGTCTGTCTGTCGGCTTCTATTTTCTAAAGGGTCATTTTTTTTGGTTTCTTTAAGATTCTGTACGGTGCTCACTCTAAAGATTGACGAAAAGTTGTAGTCAAGTGGCGAAAATGCCCCCGCCTTGTTCCGCCTTGTTACGCCTTGTTACGCCTTGTTCCGCCTTGTTACGCCACTAGATGTAAGCAAGGAGATTTTAATAGCTTTTTTTTATGTTTGTTGGGATTGTACGGTACACTTGCACTTTAATATAACGCAGTTAACGGAATACTTAATGGATAGTTACATGACAGATGTGTGTTTGTGGGTGTGTTTGTGTGTGTTTGTTTGTGTGTGTGTGTGTTTATGCGTGTGTCTGTGTATGTGTTTTTGCGTTTGTGTGCGTATTAGTGTGTTTTTGTGTGTGTGTGTGGGTGCAGTGGCGCAACCAGCAAAAAATGCTGGGGGGGGGGGGAGGGGGGTCTCACATATAGAAAAACGACAGTTTATATAGTAAAAATGTATGATGATTTGGTCTGGGTCCCCTGCCCACCCCCCCTGGTTGCGCCACTGTGTGGGTGTGTATTTGTGTGTGTGTGTGAAAGAGTGTGTTTGTGCGTGGGTGTGTGTATGTGTGTGTTTGTGTGATTGAGATAACGAAAGAGATAGAGATTGTATAAAAAAAAATATGTACTACAAGCAATGGAGAGTTTTAATAGTGCCATTAAATAAAAATCTGCCACACAATTTTCAAAGGAAATAAACTGTCTGCAGGTAGACAAATCCATTTTATTTTATTTTATTTTATTCACGTGTTTTCCTTGAAATTGAAATCAAATTCCCGAGTTCTTCTTTTTATGTTGACTGTGATCTGATAAACAGAGTCTGTAAGATTTGTCAGTAACCCGACTACTGTGACTTTGAGAACACAAACACTAGGGAGCGACCGATAATCGGATCGGTATCGGACCGATATTGGCACTATCGGTTAATATCGGATCGGCCGATTGTTGTAGGGAGCGACCGATAGTCGAACCGATATTGGCACTATGGGTTGACTGTCGGACCGGCCGTTTTTTTGGCTGCCGATACGTTGTTTTTTTTTTCACAACAGAGTTGCAGAAAAAAAATCAGTAAATAACCCAATTCTATAACCAGATCAGACAAGATTTAAAAAAAGGAAAAAATAAACGTACACAGAAATTGTCACGTAAACATCAGAGATATGACCTTGAAACAATAGGATTGGCATTTCTTAATTCTAATGTATGACCTTGAATGATACAATTAGTGAACATCTGTGCGTATTTTTTGTTGGGATGGGAAGTTGGGGGGGGGGGGGGGGAGGAACAAGACTTACGTGTGGGCGAAGTGTCACGAAATATGACAGGGAAGGGGTAAGCATGGGTTGACATACGTTATTAGCTGTAGCACGAGAGAAACACGTGTTTGTCATTGTTGTTGATTTAAAGAAATATCGGTATCTGGGGGGGGGGGGGGGGGTTAAACAAGACACGCGTGGGCGAAGTGTTACAAAATATGTGAACTTGGGTTGAAATACGTCATAGAGCACGAGAATAACACGTGTTTGACATTGTTGTTGCTTAAAGGGCTGACCATTAATTACGTCAACAAAATAGGGGGGAGGGGGGTCATAACATTTTTGACAATTGTTGACAAGGGGGAGGGGGGAGGTCAAGAAAAGTTGACGTCAACAATGTTACTTTTTTTAAATTTAATATAATTACTTAATAAATAGGAAAATTAAGCAGCGTTTGTAGTTCTGTGTTACACACTCGCTTAACATTCAGTATTTTAATTAAACTAACTATATTCCTACTAATTTTGCCACATAAACATTTTGGAAGCCACCTTTTTTAGGGGGGGGGGGTAATCAAATGTTGACGTAATTTTATAGGGGCGGGGGGTCTCTGGAAGTTTGACAAGTTGTTGACAAGAGGGGGGGGAGGTAAAAATCGCCAAAAAATTGTTGACATAAATAATGGACAGCCCCTAAAAAAGAAAATATCGGTATCGGTAAAAATGCTGGGGGAAAATATCGGTATCGGACTATCGGTAAAAAGGCATATCGGTCGCTCCCTAACAAACACACGCACGCACATACAGAGTCGGTCTTATGGGTAGGCAAACATGGGGGCCACATTGTGCCCCCTCACTTACGAAGGGGCCATCTTTCATTACAATCTCATATCAATCTGATTGTATAGTGTCACCGAGTGTTACTTTGCTTGGGGTACCCCGAGGGTCTATATATTTCTAATAGTTTCATCATATGGCCTCTAAGAAATATAAAATCTAAGGATTCTCTACATTCCTTTATAGTGACATATACAGACAATGCCCTATGTCAGGTGTCGGCAACCTTTTGAGAGAGAAGAGCCAAAAGTTTAAATTTCAATTTTTTTAACAGCCACGAAAATTGTTGTTTCGATATTATGGTATTTGATTAGGATTAGGTACATAAAATAATATAATTATTATTAGTTGCACACGGAACTGGAAGGCCGCAATTTGACATCGAAAGAGCCGGAACTTGACATCGAAAGAGCCGCATGCGGCTCGCGAGACGTAGGCTGCCGACCCTTGCCCTATGTCAACATCACGTAGATATGTTCACATATTAGACTCTATGTATTTGAATCTATGTGTATGTATGTGTGCTTGTACTGAAATACTGTGGTTTATAATACTACGCCTAATGACATAATGACATCCCTAATGACATTCCTTACTGACATAATGACATCCTTAATGATGAAGTCTTGAATGGAGAAATCATGTGACGAATGTAAAAAAAAAATACGAAAATAAAAAAATAATTGATTTTTTTTTATACGAAAACAAATTCACAGATTGCATGATGGGAAAAAGTCAATTAAGATCGAGCCACAACCGCAGCGGTTTAAACAGAAACAAACAAACAAAAAATGTGTTAATTAAATAAGTGATTTCTTCGTCTGATAATTCCACGAGGCGCGCACTCACTGATCCTCCATTGCTGACACAGGTAGCGTCTCTCGTCATCTTGGCGGAAACACTCGGGAGTCTGGGACTCTCTGACACAGACGTTTAAAAAAAATTACTTTTTTTTATTGTTGTCATTATTGGCTGGTTTTATCGCAATTCTAGCGATTAAATTGATTTCTATTTAGATTTTTTTTTCTTTCATGTTATTTTCAAAATAAAATAGATCAGTGTATGTCTTATAGAAAGTTGTGAAGAGACTATGCGAACATATTTTACCCATTTCAATGCTATTACCGATTCTACTCTAAATTACCGATTCTGATACTTAGAATTAACAGACCTTTTTAGAATGTTCGAAGATGGGTTAAATTGGGAAAATGAGGAAAGAAGGTGGAGTTGGGGGGGGGGGTCCAATATATCAGAGGTAAAATCGGAAATTGAGTTAAAAATCTCAGATTTAAAAGTCGATCGAAAGTTAAATGACTGAACGTGACAATATAACTATTGATTCAAGACTGCAGGTTAAAATTTTATCATCTCAAATTGGAGTAACCTCCCTTGTAATACGAGTTACATAGTTTTATCTGAATATAACTGCCAATATCTGGGTTAAAATTGTAATTAAAAAACGCGGAATTCCTGTATTGAAGAAATAGTTGTTACAATAGTCATTGGGACCGACAGAATAATTTAATGAAATTTCGTACACAGAAACAATGTGCATGTTAATTATGATAAAAATCAACATGTATTGGCTATAATCAATACTAGATCGGACTGATCAGTATAAAGTTTCAAATCACGTGATTTTTTTTCTGAAATGTAACGACTGAGTTGTCGACATAAAACATCCGGTTCCTTTTCCCCGCCCTCTTCTAAATTGTGAAAACTAAAATCAATTAAAAACATTTTTATCAGGTGTAAAGTATATAACCTCTACCCCTTAACATTCTATTGTTCATATTCGACAAGGAAATAAAACAGACAGTACAGGTATATCTCGATTAAGAAAAGTGTAAACAATCCTGAGAGTAAAACCCGAAATTTTGGGCGAGGTCCTTACAGATTCACACCCGTGTAGTGAATACCAGGACAGGGCAGACTTTTTGAAACACATTGGGTTCTTAAATTTGACCGACGGGCGCAACAAGGAGCATAGAAATTTTGATGAAGAATCGAATAAAGAGCATAAAGAGGTGATAGAAGAGGCCGGATAAACAGCATAAATTTGACGAAGGGCCGGACCAAGAGCATAAATTTGATAGGGCTGGACAAACAGCATAAATTTGATAGAAAGGCCCCCTAAGATAAACACAAAAATAATGACGTCAAGTGACATATATAATGAGATGTAAATGATATAGAAATGACACAGAAACGACATACAAATATCATTCAAAGGATAATGGGGTCATCATTCCATGTCAACTCAACCAGTTTTTTTGACAATTGTTCACCCGACCCTCTCAGGATCTTCCTGAAATTTTCATGGCTTGCATAATATTCAAAGTTGAGTGATTCCTGGAAAATTTTCAGGCCATTTGGTCAAAAACTTTCTGAGATTTCTGGGTTGCAGTTGACATGGAATGTTCTACATTCAAAAAGCCCAATGCCCGAATTCTTCAACATTTTTAGTCCAAGGATCCAGATATACGTGCATCCTTTTTGATGCAAAAAACAAAAAAAGTCCCGTCATGGAAAGCCGCCTGCCCTATGGACCTTAGACCTCCCCCTAGTTCGCCCCTGGCAGAAGGGACGGTCCTGCTACATGCCCCAGACCCTTTTTTATCAATTGGGCAGATCGGTGGTAAAAAAAAAACACACACACACACAATCACACACAGGTGTCAACTCATCTACTGTACAACAACCACTAAACTACATGACTGGACATCAACCCTTACAAAGGGGGTGGGGGGTGGCTATTTTCAAACCCCCCTCCCCCGCCCCCCCCCCTCTCCAAATAAATAAAAAAAAAAAGAACACACATTCAAATCTCAACCAAATAACTCCAAATCAGATCACCTTCCTTTCTGTCCCTCAGTGTGTGTGTGTGTGTGTGTGTGTGTGTGTGTGTGTCTGAGCTGTCTACGCCGTAAGCAGTTCCCACCTTCTTCACCCTCCCCCACCCCATCATCATTCAGTCCACCTCCTATATTTTTTCCCTTATTGCTTCATCACTTGGGTTAAAAAAAGGAGGGGGGGGTTGGAGGTGCGAGAACATAGAGATAGACAGAAAAAAGAGAGAGAGAGAGAGAGAGTGAGTGAGTCTAGTAAAGGGATGGGGCAGATAGAAAGAAGGAAGAAGAGATAAAAAAGAAAAAGGATAAGATCGATTTATTTTGTCGATGCTATTCCCTGGAATGGGGTTAAGTGGAGCCATGAATTAGAAGGAAGAGGTGACGTGGGGGGGGGGGAAGGAGGTCAGACATGTGTGTGTGGGTCGTTGAGTAGAGCAGC
>JAGDYQ010000060.1:4147272-4205826 GCA_021962125.1 Bulinus truncatus | reverse complement strand
AGATTGGCTCTATTTTTCGAGATAATTAAAATGAATGAAATAATGTATGCACCGTGTTTGAAAATTGTCAAGAATTGCATGAAGTAAAATAGTATACTAACAAATAGTAGTGAAACTGTTAATAGTCATGCAGAAATTTGTTCAAAAATATGTGTAATAGTGTTATTGAGGAAAACATTTTTCATTTGAAAAACTAATTATGTCTAATTAATTAATTAATTAATATAGTTTATTGTCTATGGTAATGCTTTAGCAAATCGCTGTTTGCTCGACTTCCTTTTGTGTGTGTCGTTGGGTCAATTGCGCTGGAGGCTCCAACAGTTGTCAGCCATCATATGTATGTCCCATCTTCCTTGATATCTCACCTCCATCACCCTCATATCCTGATGAAACCTCTCACATTGTTCCTCACTGAAGTCCCAAGGTTACCTGGAAATTTGTCTAAATGACTGTGCAGGTAATGTACCTTGATGTTCATATTTGTTCCAATGTTTCTGAAGTTAGCGAGCATATCTTGCACGAGTTCTTCGTAATTCTCTGATCTGTTATTACCTAAAAAGTTCCTGATAACTGAAACAAAACTGTTCCATGAAGAAGCTTCATGGTGATCCATGAAATTAGTAAATTTCGATCATTGATGAGTTTCCGAATCTGAGGACCGTAAAAAATCCCAGCTTTCAGCTTCTCCAGGCTCAATCCGGGAAATGATCTGAAAATATACTTGAACCAATTGCCATATTTTTCCAAAGCCTTAACAAATTGTTTCATTAAACATAATTTGATATGAAGCGGTCCGAGAATTATCTTATTTTTGTCAACCAGTGCCTTGTTGATGATATCTTCTTTACCTACAGTCATGGTTTCCTTTGCAGGCCATGTAACTCTTGTCCAATGATCTTGCCATGCCCTGCTATCCCAAAGGCACATGCAGCATGGGTATTTAGTGTATCCTGACTGCTGCCCAAGCAAGAAGTTTACCATTTTTTGATCAACACAAATTGACCACTGATGCTCATAATAACGGACTTTCTGCTATAGTATTTTGATATTCTCATACTCTTCTTTAAGTTTTGTTGAGTGGGCAATGGGAAGAGATGTATAACGGTTACCATTGTGTAACAGAACACATTTCAAGCTTGTAGTCCCATTTGGAGCAGAAGTCCAGGGATGTCATTACAGTAAACAAGATCTTCCTCTTGGCTGAATTATGGAAGAAAAACTCTTCTCTTTTCCGATAAAATGTTATTTTAACTTCTGGTGTGAGAAAATTTATTTCATTGAGCCTGGACGCTTTAAAGCTCAGATGCTTGGTTGGACAGATTTCGGTCTCGTATTAGGTCATTGAGTTCTTCTTGGCTGAATGGTTGAGGTGTTGAAGAACTTCCTTCATAATCGCTTCCACTATTTTCACCTGCCAAAAAACTCCAGATCTTGCCCCTCGTCGGAGTCTGATGGTGAAAACTCTAATAATCCAGTAAACACTGGTATAGGAACTTCGCTGCTATGTGGAATTGGTTTCCTTGCAGATTCAAGATCAGGATAATCCCACTTAGATTTCTTGTGGCGATTGAAGCCTTTAAAATTCACAATACAAAAATAGCAATCACCAAAATGGTCTTTCGGCTCTCGCCATACCATTGGTACACCGAAACTTAGACTTTTCTTCTCACCATTTGTCCACTGCCGTAGGCTCTACACACAGTTTTTGCAGACCTTATGGGGAGCCCAAGACTTGTCTTGGTCTCCCAGCTTCACACCGAAATAAGCCAAATATGCCTGCTGCACAAAGTCGGTTATATTTCTTCTTTGCTTTTCGATCATGTATTCTCCACAGATGTAACAGAATACATTCGGATTATTTTTGCAGCATCTTCGTGATGAACTCATGATGTCTTTAGAAAGCAGCATAAAAGAGAAAAAAATAAACCAAGTTATAACTTGGTATAGTTAAATTAAACAAAAGACACCAAACTTATTGCATTTGTTTTACACAAAGGGTATACTCATATTTTGAAGGATGTCCAATATCTCAGAAACTAGAGCCAATTTAGCAAAAGCAGTGGCAGTTTTGAAATCAGCACCCATGAATTGTTATAAATTCATTCAAACATTCTTGGCAATTCGCAAAATTTTTTTTTTGTTGAGCTGTGTAATCTATACCAATGTTGGTCGAACGGTGCTCTTAGAGCCGTATGCTGCTCTTCCTAATGTATTGTGCGGCTCCCAATGGGCCAATATAGTTCTTTGACTTCGTTGCTTTATTTACCGTTTTTCACTAAATCTAAATCAACTTGTTCTGGTGCGGCTGTTTGAAGTTTTTGTTTGAACTAAATACTAAATAAAAATGTAATTTGACTCTATACGCGGTCACCCCCTCATCTCTTCCAATTATAGTGTACGTCTGCGAGTCGTAACCAGCTGACCACTAGGGTGCTATACCTTTTGCGTGTCTCTAGCCTGTGAACTGTGACCTGCATTTTAAACCTTCTGAATTGGTCACCTAATCCATTGGTCACCTACTGCATTGGTCACCCTCTGAATTGGTCGCCTACTGCATTGGTCACTTCTGCATTGGTCACCTACTGATCGGGAATTGAATTACTATTTGATATGATACAATAATAGTGTCCAAAGCCTCTTAAACATCTCTGGATGTCCCCTCCTCCAATTGAATAAGAACGTATGGTGACGACCAGTATTCCCTCTAAGGTGTGGTATGAATGAGAAAAATTTTTTTTTTTAAGGAAATTTTTTTTGAAAATTTTTGGGTTAATTGGGGGGGGGTAGGGTTTTGGGTAATGGGAGGATAGTTGTGGTGACGACAGATGATCTCAAAGTTCATGGAATGAAAATTCATTTCATTTCTTACGAATTATTTTGCAATTAATTCTATCAGCCATGTTTTTCTTCATCTATTTCTCCCCCCCCCCCCGATCCCTATCTCTCAGTCTCTCAATCTTTTCCTCTGTTTGTTCTCTCTCAATGTCTCCCTGTGTCTCTCTCACTCCAGTCTCCAACCTTCCCCCTCCCCCCCCCCATAACACGTACAGCCCACTACTGCTAGACAAGAGAGAAAAAAAAGGGGAGGGTATTAATTAAATGGCCTCATTTTTTCCACATTTATCTCCCCCTGTGATGTGACCGCCACCATGGAACCCCCCTCCGCCCCCCCCCCCCTCTTTCCTCCTTCCCATCACGTAATACATTCACCAGCAGTCCACCCCCCCCCCCATCCAAGTCACCGACGGCCCTGTTACTGGTCTTTAATTTCACTCTTGCCTTCAATGGTCCATTCATGTGACTAATACCCTTACTTTAAACCCCACTCTGTGCCTCCCCCCCCCCCACGCCCCCCAGGCAGTGGATCTTGTCACCTATAGTACAAGAAGAAACTTCCAAAAGGGCTGGACAGCAAGTGAATGGTATCTGCCTAGAAATCATCACAGTTTTTAATGACGTCATTTCCCCCCTCACCACGTTTAGATTATCGTTTTCATGAATTAGCAGACGAGATTTGAAAAAGAAGCTGAAAAAAAACAACCACAAAATAACAAGTTAACAACAACATCACACTAACAATAATGTAATTATTTCAAATATATTATTCTAGATTACTGTACAGAAATATGAATTGAATATATCTTGTTTGAATCAAAGTTTAAACTCTCGTCTTTAAACTGTACAAAACAACAACAACAAAAAAATACAAGTAAATAGATAATTAAATTGGTAAGTGTCCGACCATCAGCGAAGACCACAAAAAAAAACTTTTCCTGAAATAAGCATAATAATTATGCTTACATGGACTCTATTGTAGTATATAGATTGAACTAATTTACTCTATTTCGTTACGTTTCAGATTCGTCAAAATAACTTATTCCCAATCCCCCGTCGTACCTTCTTCAACTTCCCCTGAATCTATTTTCCTTCTTTAAAAAAAAAATATGATGTGTTAAGACACAGAGTTGCCTGTGTCAACTTCCGTCGGACCACTAAAGGTCAGGGTCACACTTCACACAACAGTACTGAAGTAATCAAGGAATTAACCTGGACGTGTAGACAGCGGCCAAGCACCCAGCAGACTTGAAAGATAATGACAGTTTATAAGCCTGTTCTTCGTCCCACATTTATAAATTGACCGCTGTCCGTGTCATGGCCACCAACCTCAGCCTCAGCCTTTCTTTACTCACAACGAGGGCACTATGTGAAGTAATAACGAAGTAAATATGTTACTTATGTCTATGTCTGAATGGCGAATTATTTTTAGAACGCGTGAGACAGCTATTTCACTGTTTCACATTGTAGGTGTAGTTCACTTTGTACGTGTAGTTCACATTGTACGTGTAGTTCACATTGTAGGTGTAGTTCACATTGTACGTGTAGTTCACATTGTACGTGTAGTTCACATTGTACGTGTAGTTCACATTGTAGGTGTACTTTTTCTTTAGTATTCATTAAATTTTGAGTGAGGTACATTCATCAAAGAACTGTTAGGCCTGTAGTGATGAGGGTGTTCTTTGAAACCGAATTTCACGGTATGTCGACTGTCATTGTTCAGTCTGCAAAATAATAAATGTGTCAACAATTAGAATTATTTTCACCCTAAACTCTGATCTCTAATCTCTGATCTCTAATCTTGTTCTGTTGTGCTCTTTCATTTCCACCTTCTTTTTCTATGTCTAAATCAAACACACACACACACACACACACTCACGCATACACACACACACACACGGACGCATACACACAAATACATTGTAACTCGTAGGTGGATGAGGGGGGGGGAGTGACGACGACGTATCTCGTTGTTTCATTTTAGCGGTCAGTAGTGGTCAGGAGCGGCAGGTACAAGTCGTTTAGTGGTCAGGAGCGGCAGGTACAAGTCGTTTAGTGGTCAGTAGTTGATCTCGCCCTGCGTCCATTAACAAGATAGTATCTCTTCTTCACCCACGCCCCACACCTTGTCCTCCCATCCCTAACAACCTCCCTCCTCCTTCTCCTCCTCCTCCTCCATTCTCCAGCTAACGTCCGTCTGTAGCTGCTACCGTCACGGGTAACGGTCCCTTCCACGGGGGACCCTGTTGTCCATGTTTATTGCGCACAAGTTCATTCTTCATTGCAAGGGATGCGGTGTCGACCATACAGCGACAACTACAAAAAAAAAAACGAGGCGAAAAAACGAGGATGGCATCAGTTGACATTCCGAGTGACATTAAAAACTTCATGGGGGTGGAGCAGTCGGTGTCTGCTGTAGCAGCACGTCCCAAAATAAGCTTGTGTGTGTGTGTGTGAGTGTGTGTGTGTGCGTGCGTGTGTGTGTGTGTGCGTGTGTGGAGGGGGTGAGGTTTGAACCCATTCTTGGGGAAATCCAACAATTATTTATCATATTTTTTTTTCTTCAACACACATACATTCTTATAGTGTATTCAGTGTTTGTTTTTTTACATTTAAGGGGGTGGTGGCTAGAGGGATGGTGTTAAAGGTGTTGTGGGTGGTGGGGGGAAGGGGGTGGGTGGAACATTAGAGACAAACGAGTTACTTCCAGAAACTGATGCACGACATGGTGGTGGGGAGGGGGTTAAAAATATGTTAATTAAAACATCATCATTGTGTGGGGAAAACCCATCGTGTCCGAAATATAGTTTGTACATGAGCATTATTGGGCGTGCACTCACACACCACCTCATCCACACACACACACACACACACACACACACCACCACCACATATGTACACGCACTGAATGTCTATTGTAAGGGGTGGAAACACTTCCTTTGACCCGCAGGCCACAGTAGGTTATTAAAAATTGACGGGAAGGGCTGGACCACCACTACCACACAAACAGACGAATTGAGTGTCTAATATGAGCTAGCGTTCATTCAACGCATGGCGTCATCAACATTGGACGTGAGCGAGTGGTGCAGGGCGCAGTCAGGCGGGCCTGACCCAACAACCTGGTGGAACATACTTGGCACGAGGGCCGTACTTGGACCATGACTTCAGGGAAACCGTTTCTTAACTTTAGATGTGCTCATTGAAATCGTCGCCAGGACAGAGAATGGACATCGTGAATGGACATCGAGAATGACATGACCGAATTGTAAGACACGTGTTTCAATCTCACCCGCATCATTTATTTTATACTCTGTGACAGAGGCGTACCTAGGGTGGGGGGGGAAGGAGGTCCTAATGCGAAAGTCCCCCGGGCCCCAGCTTGAGGTAGACCCCCAAAAGATTTTTTACATTAAATATTAATTACACTATATCATGTCATGGTGTCGAATGTCAAAATGCAGGGGCGCCCAAAGAGGCCAACACCTCCCGGGCCCCCAAATCCCTAGGCTCGGCACTGGTCTGTGACATATTCAACGGCTGTGATTTAATTTTTTTTCCGACACACATGGGTGCTTTGAACATGAAGGACAGGGGCCACAGCTAGGAATTCTGGGGCCCCCTGACAATTTTTTTAAGATGAGGGGGCCCCATGCCTCACTACCTCCTACAATATCGCAGGAAATAACTAAAATTAATTTCCTAAAGCGACTGGGGTCGCAATGACTTGTCCCCTGACACGTGTTTCGAGCTCAACCCCCCACCCCCGCCCCCCACGCCGGCCCTGTGAAGGGGCAGTATGTCGTCTGCGCATCGGTTTGACTATGTTGGTATACGTTTATAAATGGGTGTTGACTTCCAAGTGACATGGGCTCTGGCCTCCGCGTCTCTTATAATTTCTTTTCATCTGTCCACAATATTAACACCTTCAAGCCGTTACACGTCAACGTAATCACCACGTACACCTTTATAACATAACAGCTTTATAACAAAACACCTTTATAACAAAACACCTTTATAGCAGGCGTTACACTTTGTGCGGTATTCGTTTTTCTTTACGTGTTGAAAAATTTGTTTGACCTTGGCGATTACTGTTAGGCCCGCACCACACTGTCCCTCTCACCCCCTCCCCCACTCCCCACCAAGTCGTAGCAGGACATGGTGACGTCTCATCCACACCCCCACCCCGCCTTGTCCGTTAGACCAGTGCCTCCTACAGTACTGGTTAGACACATCCGTTTTATCTGTGAGTCGGCGATAACATTCCGCCGTGTTGATATTCTTCTTTTCGCCCCGACTGGACATTTGCCGCCCCACCCCCCACACCTGCTTCATGTAACGGCGACACACCTGGAACGTGTTTAACTGGTTTTTTAGCTCATAACAGATTTTTAAATGTTCAAAACAGGTCTATTGTATGTGTGAGGTAGAAGGTTTGTGCGTGCGTGTGTGTGTGTGTGTGTGTGTGTGTGTGTGTTGGTGGGTGGGTGGGGGGGGGAGAGGTGTAGCCGTGATTCGTCCACGCATCGGCATCGCCCCATTGTGTGGTCAGCGATTTAATGCGCACTTTGCGGTCACCTGTCTGATGAGTAGGCGGTGGGGGAATGGGGAGGGGGCGGGAGAGAGAGGGAGAGGGAGCATTGAGTCGGGAAGGGGGGGTGATACATTTTATCTAGGGACCATTACATCCTGTGGACAAGTCCCGACAACGTGAACAATCAAGTTGACCCTTTCTCACGTCGCTGAAAGGATCAAAGTGGACACTGTCCAGTTGAGGGACGTTATTTATTATTTTTCCCCCTTTCCTCTGCCTGTTATCACGTGATCAGTACTAAAGTTACGGTGACCCTATCCTAGCAGTAGTGGTGTTGTGCACATTCACAGAGATACGGTTGAGTGACAGTGCGACCGTTGTGCATAGATGGGATTTCAGTAACTGTGTAGTACAGTACGGATAGACAAATAGTGTCATAGTGTTAATAGACTGGAATGGATATAAACTTTTCTATCGATCAACTTTTGAATTTTTAAAAAAAATTAATTCATATTAATTTTGAGTTAAGTCATCGGATCAAACTTTCAAGATTCCTTTCTCTTTCTCTCTCTCTATTGTGTTATAAATGACATGAAATCAATCGGTGAGTTCCACGACAATCAACTTAAATCATACAGCTGCAATGTTTTATTTCAATGTTGCATTACAGTTTGTGTTCTGTTGTACTGTTATGTGTTGGTTTTCTAGCTTGGATAAAGTCTCGAATTTGTTTGGATTATCAACTCGTCTTTAATGTGAGTACACACTTTTCTATTATTAATTATATATGTTTATATAAATAGAGATACACAGAGCAAGGATACATTCCCCATGTTTAGATTGTTTAACGGCATTTTAAAGACACATTGTAATTGGCAAATATACATTATACATTGTGTAGTAATTAATACGTGGTTTTTATTGCGGTCAATTATTGACCAATTCATTTGCTGAATGTCCAGAATGTTTTATGTATTGGGCAGTTTCAATTTTGTATTGTGTGAAATAATTATCTTAATGTCGTATCAAGTTATTTTCTAATTGTGTATAGCATTGGTTGGCAACAGTTTTGGCCCGGGAGCCACATTGGGATGTCGGTGGCGAGCAATGGGCTGCATCTTAAACTAATTATCAAATTTATGTTTAAATTGCATTTTATTTCATTCATGTATGAAGTGCATAATATCGAATAAATTGACTTTTTTTTAGATAAATCAATACTCACTAAAGGTTCAATATCAAAATACAATGAAAGGACAAAATTTCACTGCTTGACCATTCTG
Organism: Bulinus truncatus; assembly: GCA_021962125.1. Taxonomy (NCBI): domain Eukaryota; kingdom Metazoa; phylum Mollusca; class Gastropoda; family Planorbidae; genus Bulinus; species Bulinus truncatus. The sequence goes on along the minus strand of JAGDYQ010000060.1, from coordinate 4,197,177 downwards.
GTTTTAACTTGTTCTGGTCCAGTTTTACCTTGCATAAATTATTCCAGTAAATATTATGTCCCACCCTTTTTAATGACTGTTATTTTATATCGAGACAAGTATTAGCGAACAATTATTATCCACAAAATCCACACAATCTATAACTTACTCAACAAAGTCCTGATTGGTGGTGGTTGATTCTCATTGACTCAAAACTAAGAATTTATTTTACGATGACATTTTCACATATTCCACAGATAAATCTAGTATAGTTGAGTTTTGGCTACCAGTGCACTCAGTGCCAAACCATACCGAACAGTGCCAAACCATACCAAACAGTACCAAACCATACCAAACAGTGCCAAACCATACCAAACAGTGCCAAATCAGACCAAACAGTACCAAACCATAGCAAACAGTACCAAACCATACCAAACAGTACCAAACCATACCAAACAGTGCCAAACCATACCAAACAGTACCAAACCATACCAAACAGTACCAAACCATACCAAACAGTACCAAACCATACCAAACTGTACCAAACCATACCAAACTGTACCAAACCATACCAAACTGTACCAAACCATACCAAACTGTGCCAAACCATACCAAACAGTACCAAACCATACCCAACAGTACCAAACCATACCAAACAGTGACAAACCATACCAAACTATACCAAACCATACCAAACAGTGACAAACCATACCAAACAGTACCAAACCATACCAAACTATACCAAACCATACCAAACAGTGTCCTAGCTTATTCTTTAAAGTTTGTACCAGCTTTAATAATTTTTATGATAAAAAAGTAACCTAAAAAATGCCCAAAATGCATAAATAATTACGTATTTTTATACTTGAAATTTTTGTTATTTTAACCAAATGCTTCCCGCTGACCACTGAAAACTTGAGTTGGCCAGCCCCCTGGTCACGTGCTGTTGACCTAATGAAACTATGATCTTCACTCTTTAGTTCGTTATTAATATAAATAATAGAGGAACCAATGGACATGTCCTTCTATTATGGTTTATTTATGTGCTGATATGTTCTAATTGTGTTTGTTGTTTTGTTATCACACAAGTGTTGTTGTTTACCGATCTTACGACAATGGGGAAGAAAAAAATCTTAGAAATCTATGACCCGTCTTTAAAGTTCAGGGGGGGGGGGGAGGGAAGGATAGTTTCTTCACGGGCGTTTTTATTTTCTTCAATTTATCCGCGCCGCAGAACTGAAAAGATGTTTTTGTTTAAACGTGAGCATGTTATTATTATACGTGAGTGCCTAGTATAATTGGAGCACGTAACATACTTTAAGTTTTAATTGTTTATCATTTTTTAAAATGCGACACCGTTTAAAATTGTATTTCACTGCTTTCTTTCTAATTCTCTCTCCACCCCTCCCATCCCCATTTAAGCTTAAGCTATAAATAGATTACATTTAGAAGTTGTTTGACATTTTAATGCACGTACTACTCACGCATATGTTAAGAGTAGTTGTGGTCGTGGTGCTGGTGATGTTAGTAGTACTCACGCGATGAATGTTTATTGATGTGTTGGCTGCCATCTTACTTTACCACTACCGTTTGGTCCCATTTAACACCTCCTCCCGACTCCGGGGGGCTTATCTCTACCTCTGTTTACATGACCCGTGTGTGACTCGCGGTTGTGACTCCCGCACTTTGGTAGACAACGAGCTGTATCACTAAAGGTACATGAGATAGACAGAATGGAAAGATAGAGGAAGGAGAGAAATAAAAAAAGGGCTTGGATGAAATGGGGGTGGGGGGGGGAGGAAGATGTTTGAGATAGACAGAAGGACGGATTGATGGAGAGTGTAGGACATATATGACTGAAGGAAAGATAGAGGAAGGGGAGGGGGGAGTGTCGGAGATGTATGAGATTGACAGAATGGAAAGATATGGATACAGAGAGCGAGAAATGGAATGTACAATACAGACAACGTTTGTGTGTGTGTGTGTATGTGTGTGTGTGCGTGTGTAAGAAATAAACAACACAAATTTAAACCCGTGGAAAAACCCAACTCTGGCCGTCATTCTGTAGATAGTAAATTCCTTTTATTTTCTTAACACACTGGACATTAAGTGCTCGGTGACGTCATGACTTTAAAAATATAAAAAAAGGGTTATTCCAGTTGTGCCAGTAGGTCAAGGTGTGACGTTACTTGGGCAGCAGAGAAAACTGCACCCCTCCCTTCCCCCCACCCCCCACCCCCACGTCCTACAATCACACACATATAGTAATTATGCACATTCCGTGCTCGGGCCATGACGTGAACCCATCCATGTAATTATTATCTATCATACCACCCGACTCATTATCTGCAGAGTTATTCCACCCAACCCACCCATGCCATTAGCTGTCTGTTGAAAGCGATGTGGATGCACGTGACCTCTGACCCCCCAACTCCCACTCCCCTCTCCAACACAGCCCTACCCCTGTTGACCCTTTGTCACATGTGACGTCAGTCACATAGACCAGCAGTCCTCACTCCCGCCATTCTTAACCCCCCCCCCTCTCGCCTAGCGCTCATCTCTTTTAACTATCTCTTCCCTCGTTAGTTCCCCCCTCCCCACGCCCTTACACACCTCCCCGCCCGCCAGTTTCTCACCACTTAGCACATTATGGAAATGACCGTCAAACAAAGAAACTGGACTGTCGGATGGAGTGGACACACGTCACAGGAACACGAAGGTCACTGTCCCCAGCCCCCCCCCCCACCCACCCCACATACTAGCCAACGGTCACTCAAAATGAAAATAAAAAATTCAGGTGTTGGTCTTACTAGTCTAGAATGAGATGCACGGGCCACAAATAGACGTGCCCATGTTCAAAAAGAGAATTACTTACAATAAACACAAACATATCAAACAAATTAATCTATAATTGCAGCGGCGGCGTAGTTGAAAGTAGAGGATGGATCCCTATGACAACATGTTGGAGGAGAGGAGACGCAATCATCTTTTTATGATAAAGATACGCATGATGTTTATTTCTCAGGTTGGAGACTCTCGATGATCAAGGAGCCCATCCCCCCCCCCACATCGCAGACATCGCGGGGCCCCCTAATTCAAGACGTTTACATTACTTTGTTTCAGTAGTCCAACCCAGTACACTGTCACCGCATCCATGTGTTCCACCGTCTTCTCCTGACTAAACATGGTTACTATCGTGATTGACTCTCCATCTGTTTATTTTACTTATCCATCTTGTATGTGCAGGCATACATGGGGTTAATTTATTCCATTTTTTTAAATTTCGTTAAATGATTCATCGTAATTTTGTCTTACCGCCATTTTTCACGTGAGTACCACCAGTCACGTGGTGTGTGTGCCCAGCTAACGTGCAGTGGTGTGTCTTCTGTGATATTCCGACTATATGTCACACAGGCAAACACATTCACACCAAACATATAACTGATTTTATTTTTAATATACAATACATTATTGACCTAGTTTTGACCCCGTGAAGCATAATCACCGTAACCCTCCCCCACCGCCACTATCAACGTGTCATTGAATGTGCCGATTGGACTGGTGGCCGGGCTAGTTCACGTAAATAAATACTCTAGACATCCGTAGACAAACCACAACAGACACACCAAAGTTGACTGACACCCACCATAGACACACTAAGGTTGACTGACACACCAAAGACACAGCTAGTAGATTGACACACCATAGACACACCAAGGTTGACTGACACACCGAACAATAAACACCGACACCATCTTACTGACACTTAACTAAATATATGTGCTTAGACCAACAAACTCACACAGACTTTCCTCTTTCAAATTATTAATAAACACACTCACACGACTGTCCACAGTACTCACCCCTTATTGTCCCCCTACCACAATCTGGACTAATTCTTCATTAACCTAATTGACAATTTTCTTTTCCTTCTTAATTTTTCAACTTCCTTCATTCCCCCCCCCCACCCGAACTTCAAATGATTAAAAAAAAATCGATCATAAAATTCATAATTGAATGACGGGCAGGGCGAAATAAATAATTTCTCAATTATAAAGGAAGTTTTAAAAGATTTCTTTTTTTAAAAGAGTAAATTAAGATAGTAAATTAGTCAACACTGCTGGCACGAAATAACTGGTGACACACTCTGTTGTTGTTGTTGTGTCTTTATTGTAAGGGGGAGGGAAAAAAAGAAAAACAAAATCACTGCCGATGATCATTAAAGGGGCGCGCACTCTCTCCTTTAGTCACACTCACCACACACGCGCGCACACACACGCACACACACACGCACACACACACACACACACATCCACAGTTTTCTCCTTGTGTCAACCATTTTTTTTTATATTATTTATTAATTACCCACCGTCTCAAAATCCATATCACTGGGGGGGGGGGAGGGGCAGATCTAGTGAAAGGGAGGGAGAGAGGGTATGAAAGAGGTGTGAAGAGATGGTGAGGTGTGCATAGGTCTGAAACCTGGGAATGAGGTGGGGGTGAGGGGTAGGAAGCCGGAGGTTTGTATTAATCCAGCCTTCTTAATACAAATGTAATCCACACAAAGAATAATACAATAATTATTATCTTCAGAGAGAGAGAGAGAGAGAGAGAGAGAGAGAGAGAGAGAGGGGGGGGAAGGAGGGAGAGAGGGAGGGAGGGAGAGAGGGAGGGAGGGGCGGTGGGGGAATTGATCAAGAGAAATGTTATTGGCCTTGTGGGTCTGGCTTCGTTACAGATGGACGTTTGTATATCTTATTTGTGAATGTGATATCTGTAATACAATAGTGAATGAAAGGAATCATCACTGACCCACATTTGACGGTTTGCGATACCAGGAACATGTGCAATAAAACAAGTTACACACACAATCAATCTTCACGGGCTCTTTTCATCAAATCATGTATGCATTGTGTGCCACAGCATTTTATATTAATATATATATTATGTTTACCACAATAATGAACCAACTTCCAATTATGTGTAATTCGAGATGTACAACATGTAATGTTTGGCTCAAAGCGAATAAATAAATAAAAAGAAAACAAACAAAAAAAAACCCCAGATTTCTCATTCACCGTATCGTCTGCTGGATACATCTGATACGCAGCCCGCCATATTTTGTGTGTGTGTGTGTTTGTGTGTGTGTGTGTGCGTGTTTGTGTGTGTGTGTGTGTGTGGCATTAATCCAATAATTCTGCTCATTCCTTATATTTGATTTCTATCTTGTTTACCTTTTTTTTTTTTTTATTTTTAAAACTCCTAAACCACACTTTTGTTTAACTTGCAGAAAAATTCTGTCCTCACTTTGACCTTGACCCAAATGTTTAAGGACGAATTCCAAAAAAATTAAAAAAAAAAAACCAGAACAAAATTAAAATAGAAATAAATAATTAAGTGGTGAAAAATAAAGAGCCCGGTGCCTCCTTCTTTCATTAGCATTTTTTTTAAAAGACCCCCCCCCCCCTTTTCTCCCCAAATCCCCTCCCCTCCCCTTCCCACCTCGCACATTCCTTCTCTCCTATGCCGCCTTCTGTTCTTCACTGAATCAATTAAGCATATGAATTTTCTTTCGCCCCCATCTTCTGTGCCTTCTGTCTTTATTTATCGCCACACCCAGCTTTCCAAGTTCCCGCGGGTTTTTTTATATTTTTTTTTTGGTTCTATCCGAGGGCCAGTATTGTGTTGAGTCAACACTTTATGTCTGTTGCGAGATGGGAGAGGAGGGAAACCAAGGTAAAACACAGAAGTATAAATTTTATTGTATTTGAACAAGACGCACTTCAAACAGATTTTTGTGTTTTTGTATATGTGTGTGTGTGCCCGCGTGTTTTTATGTGTTCTATGCTGCTCATCTTAATTATACGGGATTTCTTTTTTTTTAGTCTTTTGTTTTCATTGCTTCACGATTTTAATTTTTTAACCTGTCTCTCTCTATTCTTTCTCCCTCTTCTATCTATTCCTTCTTTCTGTCTCTTCTTTCTATCTCTTCTTTCTCTCTCTTCTTTCTTTCTCTCTCTCTCTCTCTCTCTCTCTCTCTCTCTCTCTCTCTCTCTCTCTCTCTCTCTCTCTCTTCTATCTATCTCTCTTTCTGCGCCCTACCTTACTAAAGGATCTTCTGCCCTAAATATCGTAACGGACCCTAAACAAAACACAACTAGTTCAGATTCAACAACCACAAAAACGTTTCTGCAGCCTGTCCTAAATCACTAACGCACGTATCTCTATTGCTCACTTTAACTGACCAATACATTTATTTCTGTGCTGCTCACACTGACCAGAACTCGTTTCTTTATTGCTCACCCGAATTGATCAACGCTTAATGTATACACATGTTTCCGTGTTGCTTTTTCAGTACAATGCATACGCACTGCTCATTCTAACTAAACCAACACGTATGTCTCTGTATCGCTCACTCTAACAACCCATAACATTTACTGCATTTCCCACTCTAACTGACCATACATAACATGTATTGCATTGCCCACTTCAACTGACCATAACATGAACTGCAAAAACCACTTAAACTGACCACAGCATGTACCGCATTGCCCAGTCTAACTGACCATAACATGCTCTGCATTTCCCACTTTAACTGACCATAACATGTTCTGCGCTGCTCACTCTAACTGACCCACACACACATGTCTGACCTCCTTCCCCCCCCCCCACGTCACCTCTTCCTTCTAATTCATGGCTCCACTTAACCCCGTTCCAGGGAATAGCATCGACAAAATAAATCGATCTTATTCTTTTTCTTTTTTATCTCTTCTTCCTTCTTTCTATCTGCCCTTCCCTTTACTATACTCTCTCTCTTTTTTTCTGTCTATCTCATGCGTTCCACCCCCCCCCCTTTTTTTTTAACCCTATGGATGGGCAGTAAGGGAAAAAATATAGGAGGTGGACTGAATGATGACGGGGTGGGGGAAGAAGGCGGGAACTGCTGATGGAGCAGACACACACACACACACACACTGAGGAGAAATATAAAAAAAAAAGGTGATCTGATTTGGAGTTATTTGGTTGAGATTTGAATGTGTGTTCTTTTTTTTTTATTTATTTGGATGAGCTTTTTTTTTTGGAGAGGGGGAACGGGGGAGGGGGGGGCTCGAAAAAAGCCCACCCCCCACCCCCTTTGTCAGGGTTGATGTGCAGTCATGTAGTTTAGTGGTTGTTGTACAGTAGATGAGTTGACACCTGTGTGGTTGTGTGTGTGTGTATGTTTGTGTGTGTGTGTGTTTGTTTATTTTTACCACCGATCTGCCCAATTGATATAAAAGGGCCTGGGGCATGTAGCTGGACCGTCCTCTTGCCAGGGGCGAACTAGGCGGCGGTCTAAGGTCCATAGGGGTGAAGGCTTTCCATGACGGGACTTTTTGTTTTTGCCTGAAAGGATGAACCTATATCTGGAACCTTGGACTAAAAATGTTGAAGAATTCAAGCATAGGGCCTTTTTGAAATGTGGGTCATTCCATGTCAATTCCACCAGAAATCTCAGAAAGTTTTTGACCAAATGGCCTGAAATTTTCAGGAATCACTCAACTTTGAATGTGCCACAAGCCATGAAAATTTCAGGAAGATCTGAGAGGGTCGGGTGAACAATTGTCAAAAAAACTGGTTGAGTTGACATGGAATGACCCATTATCATTTGTATGATATTTGTATGTCGTTTCTGTGTCATTTCTATATCATTTACATCTCATTATATATGTCACTTACACGTCATTATTTTATGTGTTTATCTTAGGGGCTCTTCTATCAAATTTATGCGGTTTGTCCGGCCCTTCTATCAAATTTATGCTGTTTGTCCGCCCCTTCTATCAAATTTATGCTGTTTGTCCGCCCCTTCTATCAAATTTATGCTCTTTGTCTGGCCCGTCTATCAAATTTATGCTCTCGTTGCGGCCCGTCTTCTGTCAAATCTAAGAACCCAATGTGTTTCAAAAAGTCTGCCCTGTCCTGGTATTCACTACACGGGTGTGAATCTGTAAGGACTTTCAGGACTGTTTACACTTTTCTTAACGAGATGTACCCGTACTCGTTCGTTTTATTTCCCTTGTCGAATATGAATAATAGAATGTTAAGGGGGGGGGGAAGAGAGGTGCACATTTTAAATAATCGATAAAATGCTTTTTGTAATCGATTTCGTTTTCATAATTGAAAGAGGGCGGGGAAAAGGAACCGGATATTTTATGTCGACAACTCAGTCGTTACATTACAGTAAAAAAATCACGTGATTTGAAACTTTATACTGATCAGTCCGATCTAGTATTGATTATAGCCAATACATATTGATCTCGATCAAAATTAACATGCACATTCTTTCTGTGTGCGAAATTTCATTAAATTATTCTGTCATCCCCAACGTCTGCTATTGTAACAACTATTTCTTCAATTATAATCATGTTTTAATTACAATTTTTAAACTCCAGATAGTGGCAGTTATATTCAGATAAAACTATGTAACTCGTATTACAAGGAGGTTACTCCAATTTGAGATGATAAAACTTTTAACCGGAAGCCTTGAATCAATAGTTATATTCTCGCGTTCAGTCATTTAACTTTCGATCGACTTTTAAATCTGAGATTTTAACTCAATTTCCGATTTCACCTCGATTTATTCGACCCCCCCCCCCCCAATCCCCACCTTCTTTCCTCATTTTCCCAATTTAACCCATCTTCGAACATTCTAATAAAAAGTTCTGTTAGTTCTAAGTATCATAATCGGTAATTTAGAGTAGAATCGGTAATAGCATTGAAATGGCATAGTCTCTTCACAACTTTCTATAAGACATACACTGATCTATTTTATTTTGAAAATAACATGAAAGAAAAAAATTCTAAATGGAAATCATTTAATCGCTAGAATTGCGATAAAACCAGCCAATAATGACAACAATAAAAAAAAGTAATTTTTTTTTTAACGTCTGTGTCAGAGAGTCCCAGACTCACGAGTTTCCGCCAAGATGACGAGAGACGATGCTACCTGTGTCAGCAATGGAGGATCACCGAGTGCGCGCCTCGTGGAATTATCAGACGAAGAAATCACTTATTTAATTAACACATTTTTTTTGTTTGTTTCTGTTTAAACCGCTGCGGTTGTGGCTCGATCTTAATTGACTTTTTCCCATCATGCAATCTGTGAATTTGTTTTCGTTTAAAAAAAATCAATATTTTTTTTTTATTTTCGTATTTTTTTTTTTACATTCGTCACATGATTTCTCCATTCAAGACTTCATCATTAATGTAAGTAAGGAATGTCATTAGGGATGTCATTATGTCATTAGGCGTAGTATTATAAACCACAGTATTTCAGTGCAAGCACACGTACATACACATAGATTCAAATACATAGAGTCTAGTAAGTGAAAATATCTACGTGATGTTGACATAGGGCAGGGGTCGGCGACCTACGTCTCACGAGCCGCATGCGGCTCTTTCGATGTCAAATTGCGCCTTCCAGTTACATGTGCAGATAATAATAATTATATTATTTTATATACCTAATCCTAATCAAATACCATAATATTAAAACAACAATTTTAGTGGCTCTTAAAAAAAATTGAAAATTAAACTTTTGGCTCTTCCGTCTCTAAAGGTTGCCGACCCCTGACATAGGGCATTGTCTGTATATGTCACTATATGGGAATGTAGAGAATTCTTAGATTATATATTTCTTTGAGGCCATAAGATGAAACTATTAGAAATATATAGGCCCTCGGGGTACCCCAGGCAAAGTGACACTCGGGGACACTATACAATCAGATTGATATGAGATTGTAATGAAAGGGGGCCCCTTCGTAAGTGAGGGGGCACAATGTGGCCTCCATATTTGCCTACCCATAAGACCGACTCTGTCTGTGCGTGCGTGTGTTTTGTGTTTTCAACGTCACAGTAGTAGGGTTAATGACAAATCGTACAGACTCTGTTCATCAGATCACTGTCAACATAAAAAGAAGAACTCGGGAATTTGATTTCAATTTCAAGGAAAACACGTGAATAAAAAAAAATAAAATGGATTTGTCTACCTGTAGACGGTTTATTTCATTTGAAAATTGTGCGGCAGATTTTTATTTCATGGAACTGTTAAAACTCTCCATTGCTTGTAGTACATATTTTTATTTCATGGCACTATTAAAACTCTCCATTGCTTGTAGTACATATTTTTTTTATACAATATCTATCTCTTTCGTTATCTCAATCACACAAACACACACATACACACACCCACGCACAAACACACTCATTCAATTCACACACACATACACACACCCACATACACACACCCACGCACAAACACACTCATTGACACACACAAATACACACCCAAACAGTGGCGCAACCAGGGGGTGGGCAGGGGAGGGGGGCTTGAGCCGCCCCCCCAGCCCCCCCAGACCGAATCATCAAACATATTTTACTATATAAACTGTCGTTTTGTTATATGTGAGCCCCCCCCTCCCCCCAGCATTTTTTTGCTGGTTGCGCCACTGCACCCACACACACACACACAAAAAACCACAACAACACACAAACACGCACACAAACGCAAAAACACATACACAGACTCACACATAGACACACACACATAAACACACACACACACACACAAACACACCCACAAACACACATCTGTCATGTTACTATCCATTAAGTATTCCGTTAACTGCGTTATAGTAAAGTGCAAGTGTACCGTACAATCCCAACAAAAATAAAAAAAAAGCTATTAAAATCTCCTTTGCTTACATCTAGTGGCGTAACAAGGCGGAACAAGGCGGGGGCATTTCCGCCACTTGACTACAACTTTTCGTCAATCTTTAGAGTGAGCACCGTACAGAATTGTAAAGAAACCAAACATGACCCTTTAGAAAATAGAAGCCGACAGACAGACGGACTTATAAATAGCTGACATATTTACGTATTGAATAATTACTCTGTGACCGGGTCATCCATAACATTGCAATGTTACAACTAGAATACAGCAGTTAATGATAACACTAGCCGGGCATGAACAGTACTCGCTAGTCTGCCTACCGGTGCTAGCTACGGTGTAGAACAAAAATCTGAAACTAACTATTAAATCAATGTTGCCAGATTTTTTTGAAGACAACAGCTGCAACTTTAAAAATAAGGAAGCCCACACACAAAAAAACAACGTTAAATTAGTTGCATTGAAAATGAAACGTCAAAATTTACTTTCATTTTATTTTATATGTATGCGTATTTTTTTTGTTTCCTTTTTTTTTAATTAATTAGAACCGTTCAAGCCACCGAAATATGTGAAGCCACCGAAAAAAAAAATAAATCCACCCACCCGCCGTTGAGATAAAACTCTTGCCGATGAGAGACAAACATAGCCCAATCTGGCGGGAAACACGCCTATCTGGCAAACGCTGATTATAAAATACGAAAACAAAAAGGTAATAATAATAGTTGTTTGACCCTACGAGTGGGCGTTAGTGCATTCATTACACAAAAAAAAGCCAAGGACTTCGGGAATTGAAATATCATCACACAGCTAGTGCCAGAGATGAGATTGTCTCAGATCTGGAATTAGGACGAGGAAGGTGGGGGGGGGGGGGTTGGAAAATTAAAATGTAGAGGGAGGATCCAACTCTGTGAATTCAAAAAAAAAATCGGAAGAAAAAAAATATAGTAAGGAAATGTATTTTTTGTTTTGTGGAAAATTTAATTACTTTAACGAAGCTTTTAAATATACTGTTCTAGTTTATTTTTGTTTAAATCGTTATTTTGCTATACCACCACCCCCCTCCCTCTACCGCCTTGATTCTCCCGGACCCTTCCTTTGGGGGTGGGGAAATGGAAGAAGACACATTTGGTGGATTGAAGGCACATTTAGTAGATTGAAGACACATTCAGTGGATTAAAGACACATTCAGTGGATTGAAGACACATTCAGTGGATTGAAGACACATTCAGTGGATTGAAGACACATTCAGTGGATTGAAGACACATTCAGTGGATTGAAGACACATTCAGTGGATTGAAGACACATTCAGTGGATTAAAGACACATTCAGTGGATTGAAGACACATTCAGTGGATTGAAGACACATTCAGTGGATTGAAGACACATTCAGTGGATTGAAGACACATTCAGTGGATTGAAGACACATTCAGTGGATTGAAGACACGTTCCACGGATGGGCTGTGTTTGCCCCACACATCAGCGCCTTTTTACTTTGCTTCTTACCTGCTTAATTCCTTGAGCAAACTGCAAAGGTCACAATGCGGTACCCATCCATCACACTCGATTGTATTGCTTCATTACCTGTTCACATGTTGTCTTTGGTTGGCCAACCTATCTATGGCCTTGGGGCAGGAGCAGAGGCATACCTAGGGTTGGGGTAGAGGGGGGGGTCCAAATTTGAAAGTCCCCCGGGCCTCAGCTTGAGGGAAGGCCCCCAAAAATCTTTTCTTACATTAAATATTAAGTACATTATTTCATGTCATGGTGTCGAATGTCAAATTGCAGGGTCCCCCAAAGTAGATAAGCCCTCGGGCCCTCAAATCACTAGGTTTTGGCACTGGGCGGCGGGGGGGGGGGTCTCACTGCAGGGCCATTCGTGTGATATCTTCCGTTAGCTTACCGAGTGAATGGCTAATCAATGTCAGTTTTTGTACTTGAGTATTTGTAAAGTCGTTTGGTGTGATGGTTTGACACAGATCTTCATTTTGTTTTTTTTTTTGACACTTCCCATTGGCCTTATGCTTACACCGACACCCGTAGGCGAGACTTTTTGGAGTTTGCAAATCAAGGCTTTACTCCGCGACAACTGTGAAGCTGTTCAAGAATTGAGGAATATACGTTAATGTTTGGCAGAATGACGAAACATTTCTTTAGGGTAATTGTGGTTTCGGCTTGTGGACGGGGGGGGGGGGGTTGGGAGTTTAGGGGAAGCGAGTGAGTAATAGAAAAAAAAATAATTGAGAGAGACAAAAGGAGAAAAGTTAATGGGAAAGACAGACAGATTGAATAGAGAAGGGAGGAAAAAAAAATACATATATAGTTCAGTGCATCTGTGGAACTTGAATTTGGCCATTGCGTTTCGGTGTATAATTAACTAAGATAGATGCTCTTAAATCCCATTCAAACCCCTTTCTCTTGCTTGGGGGGGGGGGGATGACGAGAGCAGGGGTAGGGGGCGTAGGGGTGGGAGAAATGTAATTAACTGCCATCCATCTTGTGTTCCACAGAATGTAAGGTGGGGGGGGGGGGAGGGTGGTTAGTACGTTATATGGGGGCGCGTTGAGGAGTGGGTATAGAACCACGGTTATAAATGAAGATAAAAAAGACGGGGGAGTTGGGGGCGGGCGGGGGGGGGGGGCGGGAGTGTGGTTGAAATGTGAGCGAGAAATGGTGAAAAAAAAACCCGAGGGAAAAAGGGAGCTCGAGGAAATGGGGGGGGGGGGAAGGGGGCTAGCGAGGAGTGAGCAACTGGTAATTAAAGCAGAAACTAACTTTGTCAATATCTAGGAATGACGGAACAAGACAGAGAGAGATAGAGAGATGGTATGGGCTTAAAAAAAAAAAAAGGAAAATTAGAATTAAACCCGAGGTAATGTTACTGTGATGAGGCAGGCCCCTTGGAGATGGCGGGGGTGGGGGTGGCGATACGTCATCGCAGTTTGCAGTGAAATAGGGAAGTGGGAACCCCCCCCCCCCACCACCATTTCACTCAATTTTAAAGGAGAACATTTTTGTGACTAATTCTAGGATCTTCTAATTTATTAATTTTTGAAAACGTAATTAAAAAAAAAACATGAAGACTGGTCACTGGTATATTTTTCATGCTCGAAAGTTGAATAAAGTGAATTAATAAATAGTAGTCCAGGGTTAATTTCATATTAGTTTTAAAAAAAAAATAGTGCTCTGCAATTAATTATTCCAACTTTAAATAATATATTCATGACATATTATCTATCTAAGGCTCGAACGAAAATATTATATCCCCCTTCTGGCTTCACTCCCCTCCTCCCCCGCACCCCAAACTCTCCTATCGGGCGCTACTGTTGATATAGATAAATTGTGTGTAAGGGTTTAGCTTGTGTACGACAGAGGAATAAATAAATAAAAAAAAAAATCTAGAAAAAGAAGAAAAAAAAAACAATTCCACATATCCAAAAAAAAAAAAAGTTTCTCTGTAGTGCTCTCCCCTCTCCCTCCCCCCCCCCCCACACACACCAGCACTTCTGCTATCACTAAGTAATGTTATAATAATTAGAGTGGAGGCGCCGACTAGACGGGGGTAAGAAAATAAGGGGGGGGGCGGGGTGGAAAATCGGGTGGGGTTGGGGAGAGGGTGTGTGTGTGTGTGTGTGTTCGGCTTGGTGGGGTGTGGGGGGAGAGGGGGGGTGACTTGGTAAGTTTTGCATTTGCCCAATACATTTTTTTTTAGATAAACAATGTTTATGTGAGGTCTTCAATTTGATGCACAGACAGCCAGGGTTATCTAATTTTCTAAAAACAACAACAATAATCACAACAATAATAACAACAACAACAATAACAACAACTAATATTTAGGGGAGGGGAAAAAATAAAACAACAACAACAAACACAATAGCATCGCCACCACTCATTGTCCCCCGACATAAAAAATGCCAATTATCGTGGAGATGATTTGGCCAAGTTTATTATAAGATACGTCATGTAATTCAGTTACAAAGTTATTACACGTGACGCGCGTTTTTTTTCTTTCTTTCTTTTCTTTGTTTTTTATTATTTTTTTGTTCAAATGTATTACTGATGTTTATCTTTTATAAACGAAGTGAGCGAACCAAACCAAGTCTTTTATATTTACGTAGTATTGCTAGGAGGAGGAGGGGGGACAACTGAGGGGAGATGACTCTAGAAAATATTTTTTTTTATTTACAGACCACTTTGCAGCTAACGCATATTTTTTAAAATTCAAATATCGCAGCGAATTCTGAGCGAATGGCACCAGAACCGGAAATGGGGGTGGGGGGAGGGCGCGGGGGGAAAGGGGAGGGGAGGAAACTACTATTGAACCCTTTTTAATTTGGTCTGAGTTATGACGTATATTTTTTTTTTAATATAAGAGTGCAGTTTAAAAAAAAAAATTACAACAATCTACTTGTGTATATGTTTAGATAATATGGCTGCTGTACGGTCTGGGTGAAAGTTCAAAGTTCAAATAATGAGTAAGTATTTTACAAACAAATATCGAGCCGTCATTTTCGTCATAGTGTTATATAATCGATAACCATTCAAACCTACTATAATTACCTCAAGTTCGGCGTTTTAACTCTGTCTACTTCTGGAAATGAATTAGTAGTTAAAAAAGTTTTATCATTGATTATGTCACTTTTTGGTTAAAATTTACCTTTTATTGTATTTACCTCATTTTTAGTTATTTTTGTTGTCATCGTTATATTAAGACATTGATGCATCGATTTTATCCTGATTGATTAGCCGGATTGGACAATTTCAGACTCGTCGAAAACAAAGAGGAGATAGTCCTCTAATAACACTGGAAAACAAAGAGGAGATAGTCCTCTAATAACACTGGAAAACAAAGAGGAGATAGTCCTCTAATAACACTGGAAAACAAAGAGGAGATAGTCCTCTAATAAATAGATACATGTAGAAAGTAATTTTGATGTGGTCTTCCAGTTTCAAGATGCGATGCTGCAGAGATTATTTAACATAGAGTCAATGGGAGTTTTCGCTTTCTGGCAACCATTTACAGTGGTTGCCATGGAGATGAGCGAAGCTGCAAGTCGTCTGTTCTTTACTGAACTTCCTGTTTTGATTTGGATTGTAAACAGTGCATTTCAAAACTGGCTTTATTGACAGACATTTTATTTATTTGTTTATATCTCTTATTTATCGATTTACTATTACTTTCTTTATAATGATAATTCTAAATGGCATTTTGCTCATTAATCATTATTCTCTTTATGATTGTCTGTTTTATGGATTAACTACTTCTTGTTTCGTTTTCCCTGATTCTTCCGATGTCTGTTCATCGATTTTTTTTTTTGTAAAAAAAAAAAAAATTTCTGAAGGTTGTTTAAAGATTATCCATTATTTCTGTCTGCACGTCATGGATTGATGTCTGGATTGATGTGTGGATTGATGTCTGGATTGACGGGATGAAAAAAAAAATTAAAACAGATTCCATGTGATAACAGAGTTCATGTGATAAGAGATTCCATGTGATAACAGATTCCATGTGATAACAGAGTTCATGTGATAAGAGATTCCATATGATAACAGATTCCATGTGATAACAGAGTTCATGTGACAACAGAGTTCATGTGATAAGAGATTCCATGTGATGACAGATTCCATGTGATAACAGAGTTCATGTGATAAGAGATTCCATGTGATAACATATTCCATGTGATAACAGAGTTCATGTGACAACAGAGTTCATGTGATAAGAGATTCCATGTGATAACAGATTCCATGTGACAACAGATTCCGTGTGATAACAGATTCCATGTGATAACAGGTCCCATGTGATAACAGATCCCATGCGATAACAGATTCCATGTGACAACAGATTGCACGTAATAACATGTTCCATGTAATAACAGATCCCATGAGATAACAAATTCCATGTGACAACATATTCCACGTAATAACATGTTCCATGTAATAACAGATCCCATGAGATAACAGATTCTACAAGATAACAGATCCCATGTGATGTTATGACTGATCTATTTTCGGACTCTTTCAATATTTTCATTTATATTTCAAATGAATAATTTCATTTTATGCATCATTTACCACCTAATAGCTTAGATAGAGACTTTTGAATTGTCCGAGAAATTTTCTGTAAAATAATGAATTATGCTCATGCATGGCGCGAAAACATAGAGTAGTGGGGGGGGGGGACCACATCCAGAATACAGCTTCAGCCCATCACAGCAGAAGTGAACCCCCCCCCCTCCCCCCTTATTTATTCATTTCTGTTTTGTTTGTTTTACGTTTGTTAATTTTTTTTAACCACAAATATGAATTCAGAAGTACGCAACATAATTGAGGTACCAATTTCTCTGTCTGTCTCCCGCTATGAGTTTGTTTCTGGGGCTTATGCCTTGCATGTTCTGCAAACCCCACGACACTAACCCTGAATTTTGTAGGACGGGCATGGACCATATGAGTTTAGCCAATATCGTCTCGTATTATTACATTTCTACCAGTAGAGGAAAAAAAAATAATTTTTAATATGGTATTCCATCAGATGACACAGTATTGGAGTGCCGCCTGCCAAGTATGAGTGTGTCTGTGTGGAGAATGCAGAGTGTGTCTGTGTGGAGAATGCAGAGTGTGTCTGTGCACAGGAAATAAATAAACTCGACAGGATGCAGCTAATTATATTCATTTTTTAGCCCCCTCCCCCATTCTTTTAATAGAATTAAACAATTTCAAAAAAGAATCCAAAAAAAAAATGGCGCGCAGTGTGTAGGTAAGGGCAAGCAACTCTGACGAAAGCAGCGGAGGTAATCAATTAACTCTGCCGAACTGGCTCGAAGAGGAGGAAAATGAACATGAGAGACGGGGCCAGGGGGGAAAAATGACATTACCGATAAAATCATGACTGAAGACCGACTTAATTAGACCAGACCAAGTATAACTACCTTTTCAACTCATTTATAACTCTAGTTCTGTCTGAAAGAATGCCGGGCCAATACCGAGGCTTGTGAGATGTATATTATACCTGGTGTGTTTGAAGATCTGCTAATTAAGACTCACAAAGAAATGGAAAGAACATTGTGGAAAAATAGGGGAAATAATTATAGTGCTGAAAAAAATGTTATAGCTTTTTTTTTTTCCCATTTGGCGGACATTTTTTTTTTGCAGCAGACGTGAACTGCATGACGGACACTATACATTTACAAATACTAAACTGTATGTTACAAAAAAAAATATTTGGATTTTTTTTTGTTAAACATTATATTGTTTTGAGTATCTTGCACCAGGGATAATATACAATCCGTATGTGTCATAATTAGTTTTGAAAAAAAAATATTTTGGCTATTTATTTATCAAGGTTGGGGTGTTATTTTTAAAAGTCTGTTTTTTGCATAATATCTTCCATACAGGTCAGTGTGGAGTCTTTGGAGAGGGGGTGGAGGGGAGAGGTGGAGGGGTGCTCACAGTTTATCTCGGGCCCTGACAATCTCCACCGACTCAGGGCGCCTTTCACTCCCAACAAACGGCATACATTAAAATGTGACTCTGGTGATCCATAAAGTCAAACCATGAAAAATATTATTTTTTTAAATATTTTTTTATTACAAATGTAATATTTTTTATTAAAAAAATGCATTCTAAATACTTTCTAATAAAAAATATTTATTTATTTTTTATTGAACTACAATTTCTCGCAAATAAAATAACACTATCAGTTGACCGGCACCGAACGTCATTTTGATTTGTTTACGTTTTGTCAGTCACTTCGACTAAATTAAAATGGACTCAGATTCTCATTATTTAGTGGAAAAAGAACTTAAATCTAGTGACAAAGATGAAACTAACACTCGCTAAATCAAAAAAAAAAAAAATATAAAAACATTCAAAACTGACCAAAAAACATTTTTTTTCAACTTTTTTAAGAAAAAACACAAGGTAGCCTCACGACACAGGCGCGCATAAGGCCAAACCCCTCACTTTTTTGACATTGTGTCAAAAAAGTGAGGGGCAGTGCAAAAAACACACTGTGCATTATGTCTTTTTTAATAAAGAAAACTTTTTTTTCTACATTTTTTGCGTTTTTCTTAAAATTAGATTTTTTATGTGAATAATTAAAGGAAAATATGCATATTTGAAAAAAAGTCAACAAACATTTATTTTTTGAAGAAATTGATTGATAACTGAATATTTCCTTTCAGAAATATATGTCGATTAATAAAATGTCTGAAAAAATGTTTTTGTTTTTAATACTTGTTTTTTGTCTTATTGCTGTTTGTACACTTTAAAAAAAATAATTTTGTTTTGTTAAATTCTTTTTTTAAAAAATATTATCAAGTTTCATTTTCACAAAAATAAGCTGCACAGTTTTAAAGCCTATTCAAAGTAGAAAAAAAATGATATATCACACATATATGGGCTATAAAGGAAACAGACAATATAGTTCAAAATGTAAGGACACCTGTTTGGTAATAAAAAATGACCAAAAACCTGCCGTCGATTAAGAGTTAATCACACACCAATGCTCGATAATTTTTACAGTGGTTCTCAAATTTATTTGGGGCGGCAACCCACGACGGGGCGAATTCCGGGTGGGTCGCCGCCCAAATTTAGTTGTAGTATCCTTAAAGGATCAACAATCAGTATGGAATATTTACAACTCTATTTCTCTGTATGTCTCGAAACTAAAAGAATTAGTTAATCTGCAAATTTAATCGGGGGAATTCCCGTGGTTAAAATTAATCACTGTAATATTTTCTTTTTCTTTTTTTTTTTCGTACTTTTATATTTGCAGGTTGGGAAGGGGGGGGGGAGGTTTAGCGAAAAAAAAACAAAACTTGTTTTCATCATAATGAGTCACTAGGTGTTAAAGTTTGAGAAACACTGTCATAGTACGTTATGGAAATCATATGCACCCCTAAACCCCTGAGAAAACAATCTGGTTGCCCCCACCCCCTCCTCCTCCCAGGTCCACATGTGGCTAATGTTAATTGCTGTACCCGACTAGGGACTCCTGAGGGTAGGGAACCAATCTCGCCCACCGCGGACATCTTATATTTTTTTAAAACTGTATACGACCCCCCCGATTCAATTATACGAACCCTGTCTTACTACGGTCCTGATTACGCCGATGATTTGTGCAGTGCCCGACCTGTGATTTACAATTATCGCATTTCTCCGCTTCTGCTCTTCCCCCTCCCCCTCCCCCTCCCCCATCATTTTTTTAAAAAATCCGGGTGCAGGCAGTATGACACGTGTAGAGATACACCTGGTCTCCCCCCCCCCGCCCCGCCCACACCCCTACCCCACCACGTTCTGTATCGATGAATTCCCAACAATAGTCCCCATTCACTGAGGCCCAGACCGAGACAAAGGTAGAGGGAGGGAGGGGGAGGGAGGGAGGTGTTGGGGGAGTAGGGGAGGAAGGGATGTGGTGGTGGTGGTGGTGGCGTAGACTTGTTCTCATAAGTCATCGCTGCAGTCATTTGACTGAACAAATCATACAATTGATGCAGGTTCAACTTAGAACAGAAATGTAAATTTACTGAACTCGTGAGGTGAAGACGCAATGTATGTGTGTGTGTGTGTCTGTGTGTTTGTGTGTGTTTGTGTGTGTGGAGACTTGAACGAGTCGTCATAAGACTGCAAGTTTTTGTAAAGACCATAACAGAGATGGCTATTATGGTGTTGTTATCAACAATGTCGAAAAACCTAGTGATTAAAAATGTCTTTTTTTTTTTTTAATTTCCACGTCCACGTATCTACTAAGAAGCGTATTGTAATGGGGTTATATAACCAGAACATTCTTTTTTTTCATTCTAGTAATTGTAGCATAATCAATTTTTGTTGATTTGAAAAAAAAATTTTGGCGTGCGAGAACCTTTTTCTTGCGTGCCAAATTTGGCTCAGATGCCCCGTATTTGCCATCCCTGGACAGTGGTCACAACTGCAAATCATTTTCTTTTTGATCTAGATACTCCTTATATTTGTTGAATATTTACACTTTAAATTAGTCTCCATTTATTTATTATTAGAGACAGATAGTAAAGTGCACTTCATGAATGTCCAGAATTCGAATCCCCTCCCCCCTTCGATTACTGTTGATTTTTGTTAAATTCTTAAATTCACCCAGCTTAATGTGAGTTTCTTTGCTTTGCATTAAAAATAAATGTGACAGGACATCATTATTTGCTTTATTCAACGTTTTTTTTCCCTTAAATCCTAGTCCAAGATATATAGCTCTATATTTTAATATTTTATTATACTTGGTGAAATTATTGTCAAAATAAAAACCCCGAACTTTTTAACACTGGAAAATAAAAATGCTTCTAACACATTAAAAATATAAGTTTAACAACGTCGTTAACAAAACAAAAATCCAACCTGTTCTATATAAAAAAAATGATTTTTTTTTTATCTTCTCCTTCTCCCTCCCTCCAATTAAATCATAGAGTTGATTCTCTGGACTGAGTTGAATCGATTCGTCAAGTCGCGGAGGCTGACCGAGGGGAGGAAATCAGTGCAGTCTACATCCGGCAAGCATTGCTTCATGCCAATAATAATTATTGGATGGGAAAACATGATGAAACAATAGAGTGGGACGGGATGACTTTAGGGAGGGTGGGACTGTGTGTGTGTGGGGGGGGTAGTGGGGTGTCGAGGTCTGTACAGAGGTTAGGGTGGAGGAAAGGATCACGTACATTAGTTTGTTGGTGTACCACATCATTGTACAGGTTGGTAAGGAGATCAGTGGCGGCCCCTTTGGAGGTGTGTGTGAAGTCCCTGTAAGTAGATGAAATCTCTTATAAACCACTAATGGGACGGGTTTTACGGTGCCCTTCTTTCATCCCCACCATAGCCGGATATTGCAATGGCCATGGAGGCAGCACGGGAGATATAGCGGGGACTTTAGCCATGACCTGAAATATCCATTGGTCGTCACCGGAGATCGAACCAGGGACCCTCAGTTCGACGACAGTCGAGCGCTTTACCACACAACCATCCGTCCACCCCCCTCCCCCTTTGGAGGTAGTAACTATCTTGGGACCCCGTGCCTGAGGAGGGGGGTGGGTGGGTGTGGCAACAGTGAGCAATGTAGGGTGGTGGTGGTGGTGGTGGTGGTGTAATTAATAATTAAATTGTGTATATATAATGTACTTACAGATAACAACTTAGTATTTTATCTCGTCCCGGGCCTCGTGTAACTGCTGCTATGGGGGCTTCTGAGAAAGTAAAAGCGCTAAAGTGTGGTACGGGAAATGGGGTGGGGGGTGTGGAGGGGTAGAGATAAGGCCGAAAAATTCCTTCTGAGGGTAGAAACTAATGACCGATAGTCTTGTAACTTCCACATTCCCCCCCCCCCTCCCTCCCACCCACCATTCGCCCTCTCTATTAATTACTGAGGGTTAAATGAAGACCTCATTTCTAAACAAGGCCTTCAGTTTCCAGATTGTTTCAGTGTGTTCTGTGTGTGTGTGTGTGTGTGTGTGTGAAAGAGAGATAGAGCTACAAGGCGGGGGTGGAAGGGTGCTAATGTTGACTAATTGGATGCGACGATGTTGTCAATACTAATATTGTCCTTATGTACACACTCACACACACACAGCCACACGAGGTCAACACACACACGCGCGCACACACGAGGTCAAGACACACACACACACACACACACACGTAATGACAATGTTTGCACTACTTTACGATGACACACCACCACCACCCTACTATTGGCGCGGGCCCGTCAAAACTCTGTGTCACTGAAAACGTAGACCTTTGTGACTAAATACAAATATTGAGATCCATTGAATGAAAGTAATAAAGTGATGTCCAATTTTTCCCCCCACCCCCACACACACATTATTATACCACGCGCAGTAATTGTCATTGACATGTGATACACTTAAAACGCCGCAGTACTTCTTTTGACTTACTTTAAATGCCGCAGTACTTCAGCGACTTACTTTGCACTGCTACATTTGATTCGCCGGTCGTAAATGTACACACACACGCACACACACACACACACACACACACATGTTTGGTTTGTGTTAAATTAGAATAATTAGTAACACCTTATAACATTGATTTTCTTTTTTTTTTTTGTTGTAATGTGACAGACGATGGTAAAACAGTAATTCCAACCAATCATTCATCGGTGGCTATCAATTTGTAACGATGGGGAGCCAGCCACTAGGAATAGCTGTTTTCTTACCCATGACCTAGATTTGACTTTGATTTCAATTTTACGAGGTACCAACACACAGAGGAAAAATAAGATGGGGTGGGGCCCTTGGGCTTTTGAGGAAATATAAAACAAAAAGGAAAAATTGCGGTATTTAGTGGGCCCCTTAGAAGTCCAGGTTCCAGGTTCGGTGCGCCCATCGTTAAATCCACCCCTGGCTCTATTGTTAGGGTAATTGTATTATGTGATATCAAATAATTGATAAAAATGTTTTTTTTTTAAATCAAGGAATACTAAGACGAATGAAGGCCTCAGTAGTATTTCATTTTTGAAAATGTATTTCATATATTTTTAAATATGAAATTGAATGTGCAGAGTTCATTTATGGCGACATAATTTTCTAGAATGCTGTTGTAGCTAATCAATAAAGACATAGAAAAAAAATCGGATAAAACTTTGATTTATTATTCCAAATTTAATTTGCATTTTCCTCTACCCGGCGCCCCTCAAGTCATCCCACGCCCTGACATACGCCCCTGCACCCAATTCACTCGTTACATTCACGCTAGAAGCAGTGGTGATTTAGAAACAGATTGAGTGCTATCTTCTAAAAACACGATGTAATAGCTACCAAAGACAAATTTCCATCTAGAGTTTTTTGTGATTCACTTTAATTTTTTTTCTGTTTTGTTTTTTTTTTTGTTTTTTTAGATACAAAATAAAAAAAAATATAGATTCTAGACTTAAAAAGAAAAACAGGACAGGAATAAAACGAAACAAAAAATAAAAAAAGCTAATCTTGTTTTTGTTTCCCCCACCAATGACTGAAGAAAGAACACAATCTTTGTGAAATAAATGAATGTCAAAGAAAGAGAAGAAACCAAAAAAAAAAAAGTCCAATTCAATCTTTGCCATAATGTCAAATTAATCGTTACTTCTGCTTCGTCTTTTAATTGAAATTAGCTGCAAAACTTTTGAAGACTAAGACGGTGCGGTCGTCCAGTTCAGTTGTATTGTCTGGACGGGGAAAACCCGGAAAACAATAGACTCCTAATGAGTGGTGGACCGAGATGACGGGCTAAAGGTGAGGAGGGAGCGGGTGGGGGGGGGGGTAGTACGCTGGGTGGAAAGGGGCGGGGTGGGGGGTGTGAGTTGAGTAGTGGGATCTACTGTGTGACACCCTCGGGGACGATGCGGGGGTTGGGAGAAAAAAAAAATAAGAAAGAGGGAAGGGACGCAGGTCTGCTGATTTCTTGTGTGTCGCTGCGCACGGTGATTGAATCTTTTATGTGTACAAGTGAGAATGAAGTTGATAATGTTTATAGTGCATACAGCTAAATGGCTGGCGCCAGTGAATGAAGAGAAAATAAGAAAAAAAAAATAATAATAAAGACGATTCATTGTGAAAGGGCGGATGTTGTGGGTGTGTTAGTGTGTGTGTGTGGGGGGTGTCTTGATGGGGTTGGAGGGGGGGTTAATGAAAACACCAGACAAAATAAGGTGAAGCTGGTGTGAAAGAAGAGAAATCGGATGGGGAAGAGTGTACTTGTAAAGTAGAAGGGGCGAGAGAGTGAGAGAGAGTAAGAGAGTGAGAGAGAGAGAGAGACAGAAAGAACGACAGAGGGAGAAAGAGAGCAGTGTGTCGAGGGCTGGGGGTGGTGGGATGGATGCAGGAAAGGATTAATGAAGAGGCCGAAGGAAAGTGCAGGCCTCAGTGACAGAGCCCCCCGCCCCACCCCACCCCATGAAACGTTGCGTGAATTGATTGGCCTAACTGGGGTAGCCACCGGGACTAATGACAGGTCGCCGTACCATTAGCGGTGCTCGCACACACACACACACACACGCACACACACACACACACGCACATACACACTACCTTATATCACTTTTGATTGCTTGAGGTGCGGACACATTTTTTTTTAATTTCTTCCACACACAACCGTTCACTCTGTCTATCCGCGTTACTTCTTATTATTTTATTCTCCTTTATCTTTTCAGCCGGGTTATATTTTTTAATTGAAAATCGATGGGCGGCTACTTGCCGTCGGTAATGAAAATGTTTTCGTTTTTCGTTTTGTTTCAACTTTTAACTTTTGTTGTTTTTAAAAAAATAAAATGTCTTTGAATCAATACACGCCCCTGTGTGTGTGTGTATGTGTGTGTGTGTGTGTGTGTGTGTGTGATTCTCTGTATGGTCATTTCAGAGTGTAACGCTTGTACACACAGACACTGAGTAATACATCTGCTGACATGTGCACAAGGCTTTAGTAGTGAAGGACAGACAGACGGATAGACAGACAGTAGCGCAACTCTAGCTTGGGTGGTATGTAAAGGAAACAACTTAAGAACGGCACATATTATTGTTTGGTCACTACAAGTGACTCACTTGTAATCTGTAGGTAAATCACTTTGATAATTTTTTAAGTAGGTAAACAGAAAGACGCTGTGACACAATGAGAAATGTCGTACCGTATTGTTTTCACACATACGCAACAAGCGGTGGTCATCCGTGGACTCGTACACAACAAGCTGTGGCCATCAGTGGACACGCGGTATCTCCCATATTCTACCTCCCCTCACCCTAACCTTAAGAGGCGAGTGCAATAAGAGAAGGGGGGGGGTTACAGAAGGCGTACCAGGTGCACTCCCGGGTCCCCCGAATAGTGAGTGACTCAGATAAGGTCAACTCTTTACTAGCGAAAACCCAACTTTTAAACACTTTTTAATGTCTCCCTTAACATTAAGGCCCCTATATGTTTATATGCGCCAGGGGGGCCTTTTCCGACCTTTGTGTCCGAGTCTGTGTACAATAGTTGTCCAGTGCGGCCGGACGACTCCCACAATGGTCCAATTAATTTTTATTATTGAATTGTTTTACTCAGTCTTGATACACTGACCATGGTGTGGTCATTCAGTCACTGACCATGGTGTGGTCATTTCAGTCACTGACCATGGTGTGGTCATTCAGTCACTGACCATGGTGTGGTCATTCATTCACTGACCATGATGTGGTCATTCAGTCACTGACCATGGTGTGGACATTCATTCACTGACCATGGTGTGGTCATTCATTCACTGACCATGGTGTGGTCATTCAGTCACTGACCATGGTGTGGTCATTCAGTCACTGACCATGGTGTGGTCATTGGGTGCTTTTAATTTTAATTTTATTTTTTTTCTTATTTTACGGTAAACCAGACTACGGCTTTCGTTGACCACCTCCTGCATCTCTTGGTCAGTGTCTCAAGACGTTACGAATTTGTGCCTCTTCGATTACTCCCCTGTTTACAATAATTATTATTGCCCACGAAATATTTAGAACCGTCGAACGGCCTTCATCAACGTTAGTAGCCGTGCAGTGAGTACCACCGCCCCTCCCCCCCCTAGTGGCACCTCCCTCCATCCACCCCGCCCTCTCGGAGTAGAGGCTACTGTGATCCCCATGTATTGGATATACAGTATTAATGTCCATATGTCCTCCGATCACATGATGACCACACAGGTGTAATGACGTCCATTAGTCCAGCTGCGGATCACGCTCTCGGACGCACATTATAACTATCTGGTGGTGGTGGTGGTCATCTGGACATTAGAGCTCACGCGACAATTTTAGTGGTGCCTGTGAGAACGTGTAGGGGGCAATGGAACGGTTTCCAATGTGAGTCAAAACAGGAAGTGTGTGTACTCACGTAGGATGGTTAACGGTAACAGGGAGAAATCTTTGGAGGACTTGTCCAGTTCGGGTTAAAGAGCAGACCAATGGTCACTACTTGGATATTGAATATGTATAGATAAATAGATAGACAGACAGACAGACAGACAGACAGACAGACAGATAGATAGACAGATAGATAGATAGACAGACAGACAGACGGACAGATAGCAGGTTAAAGATGATAGATTGATAAATATCAAAAGTTGGCCGAGATTTAGGAATCTTGATACGTGGCCATGGGCGTATTCATGGCGGGGGGGGCAAAGGGGGGGCCCACATTTTGAAAAAATTTCATATAAGAGGGGGGCATTTGCTTCCCCCCCCTTACATTTAAAAAAAAATGTCATAAAGTTGTTATTTGCCCCCCCCCCCCTGGAAAATGTTGCCCCCCCCACGGAAAAATTCCTAGCGACGCCCATGTTAGTGGTATGATTGTGTTATCAGTTTCAGCGATCAAGCATTTTTCACGCAGGCGACACTTCTCTGTATGCGTTTGAGGCTTAGAGAGAACGAGCTTTCTTGGATTTAACGAAACGGGGTAATGCTTATTAATTCGATAAGAAAAATTAATAGGACCATTGTGGGATTCGTCCGGCCGCATCGGACAACTATCGGACACTGATGCAAAATATGCAGTAAAATATTTCTGACTGAAGAATTTTAAAACTACTAAATAACGCTACTTTATAAGACTACATTATAAGACTAGTTTAGAAGACTAGTTTATATGACTAGATTATAAGACTAGCTATATAAATAGATTATAAGACTATTTTATATGTCTAGATATAAGACTACATTATACCTACGAAACCTACCCCCTGGGGCTACGAGCATTAAAAAATTGTTGATGTTTTAATTGCAGTCATGTTTCTGGGGGCTGCTGCAACATTTTCAGAGACTGGCGTAGCACGACTTTATATCGATCGAAATAAGTTGAAGAACTCCGGTTTAACTTTTCAACTCACTGTTGTAACATTCTAACTTCTGGTGTAACATTTTTAACTCACGCAAATTTGTCAAGTTAGGCATAGTGATTCAAATATATTCCACACGCTTCAATACATAATTTATTATTTGTTTAACAAGTATTTATTACTTTTGAGGGGGGGGGGTGAATAATTAGACTTTTGTAAAAGTTTGATTTATTTTAGTCTTATTAACTTGAATTCCACCCCACAATTCCCCCGGAACGTCAGAAATGTATTGCATAAGAACGCGATAATTGATGTTGTAAACTGGAAAGTTAAGAAGCTTGCATTAAACGGTTATTATAGAAAGAAATAACAAATCGGCATTGGGTAATATAAAACAATCCTGAAAGATTTCTCACAGGTTCTAAAACTGCTGTGGCATTGATTCGTCTAACCATGACTCCATAAGATTTCACAAAGGCGTCGTTCAACATTAGGAGTCTTCAGGCGAACAAGCATGATGGAGATGAATGTTTAGTGTATGCAACTGAATGTTTACTGTATGCAACTGAATGTTTAGTGTATGCAACTGAATGTTTAGTGTATGCAACTGAATGTTTAGTGTATGCAACTGAATGTTTACTGTATGCAACTCAATGTTTAGTGTATGCAACTCAATGTTTAGTGTATGCAACTGAATGTTTACTGTATGCAACTGAATGTTTAGTATATGCAACTGAATGTTTAGTATATGCAACTGAATGCTTAGTGTGTGCAACTGAATGTTTAGTGTATGCAACTGAATGTTTAGTATATACAACTGAATGCTTAGTGTGTGCAACTGAATGTTTAGTGTATGCAACTGAATGTTTAGTGTATGCAACTGAATGTTTAGTGTATGAAACTCAATGTTTAGTGTATGCAACTGAATGTTTAGTGTATGCAACTGAATGCTTAGTGTATGCAACTGAATGTTTAGTGTATGCAACTGAATGTTTAGTGTATGCACCTGAATGTTTAGTGTATGCACCTGAATGTTTACTGTATGCAACTCAATGTTTACTGTATGCAACTCAATGTTTAGTGTATGCAACTGAATGTTTAGTGTATGCAACTGAATGTTTGCTGTATGCAACTGAATGTTTAGTGTATGCAACTGAATGTTTACTGTATGCAACTGAATGTTTACTGTATGCAACTGAATGTTTAGTATATGCAACTGAATGCTTAGTGTGTGCAACTGAATGTTTAGTGTATGAAACTCAATGTTTAGTGTATGCAACTGAATGCTTAGTGTATGCAACTGAATGTTTAGTGTATGCAACTGAATGTTTAGTGTATGCACCTGAATGTTTAGTGTATGCAACTGAATGTTTAGTGTATGCAACTGAATGTTTAGTGTATGCAACTGAATGTTTAGTGTATGCAACTGAATGTTTAGTGTATGCAACTGAATGTTTAGTGTATGCAACTGAATGTTTACTGTATGCAACTGAATGCTTAGTGTATGCAACTGAATGCTTAGTGTATGCAACTGAATGCTTAGTGTATGCACCTGAATGTTTAGTGTGTGCAACTGAATGTTTACTGTGTGCAACTGAATGCTTAATGTATGCAACTGAATGTTAAGTGTGTAACTGAATGTTTAGTGTATGCAACTGAATGTTTAGTGTGTGCAACTGAATGTTTCGTGTGTGAATTGAATGTTTAGTGTATGCAACTGAATGTTTAGTGTGTGAAAATTAATATTTAAGGTGTTGAACTGAATGTTTAATGTGTGCAACGAAATGTTTAGTGTTTATAGCTGAATGTTTAGTGTAAGAAACTGAATGTTTAGAGTGTGAACATTAATATTTAAGGTTTTCAATTGAATGTTTAGTGTGTACCACTGAATGTTTAATGTCTACCACTGAAAGTTTTAGTGTGTACAACAGTTTAGTGTGTATAACAGTTTAGTGCGTACAACTGAATGTTTCATGTGGGCAGCTATACAACTGAATGTTTAGTATGCAATTCTATTACATTTTATTTTCTGTTAACGTGTTTTAAAACACTTCTAGAACTACTGATTAAATAAAACAAAAATCTGGTTTTTACAAACAAACAAAACACATAAACTGTAAGACGCTGTAGCCAACGATTAGATGATTTTTTATTTTTTGTATTTATAAATTTTTTATATTTTTTATTTTTATTTTTTATGACGAGATGACGCCTGTGGCAAGTGACTGAAAGGTTACATATCAATTATATGCTTAGAGTTATTAAATAATTTCCTGAACTTCCAAGTTTATTGCTGTCATCCTCCGTTGTGTGTCCCCCTCTTCCCACACCCACCTTTCCCCCCCCCGCGCGCCATCTACTGGCTCCCCCCTCCCTCCTCTCCACTCCCCCCCCCACTGATACCACCAACAACACCACACTTTCTCTTACCCCCACCCCTCACTAGACACACGGGTCGGGTCGATATTCCGGCTGTTTGCCTTTTATTTTTTTTTTCTGATTTAACTTAGTTGTCGTGAAAACAGTTTGAAAGTAATTTCGGCATCTTAAATACTTTAATTGCAGTAATTCCTTTTCATTTCTGGTAGATTGCCCTCGCCATTTTCCCCCTCGTTTCATAGCCTCCCTAGGTGGAACCACCAGCAATTTGACGTGTTCTCTACATGGATATATTCTCTCCCTCTCTCTCTCCCTTTCTCTCTCTCCCTCTCTCTCTCCCTTTCTCTCTCTCCCTCTCTCTCCCTCTCTCTCTCCCTTTCTCCCTCTCTCTCTCCCCCTCTCTCTCTCCCCTCTCCCTTCCTCTCTCTCTCTCTCTCCGCTCTCTCTATCTCTCTCTCTCTCCTCTCTCTCTCTCTCTCTCTCTCTCTCTCTCTCTGATATGTGTTACGCTGTGTATTATTGAAGGGAAGGGACCACCACGCTAACATTCAGAGGGATGTTTTAAAAAGTCCCTTGGTGTAGTGGATGACCTGTGGTGAAGAACTTACTATGACTCGAACATGTCTACTGCGCAAAGGTCGTAAATTATAAATACATTTTGTTGAGATCTTTTCTAGACTCACTGGAGTTTAGTGGGATGTACCAATTGAATTGGGGGCTCTTACATAAGTGTTATATCACTCCATTTCCAGGTTTACACGGTTAAAGTTGGCGCATATGCTAAGATGGAATGTTATTGCATAATTTACCACGGTTGGTAGCAGGGCCTTTCTTAGTTTATTGGTGGCCGCTAAGCAAAAATTAAAAAAAAATATATGGGGTGTGTGTGTGGGGGGGGGATAATGCGGAGACTTTCAAAATTATTTGGAAGAGATTGGGCTATACAAAAGTAACTGGTGTGATTTACATGTGTACTGTACAAGGGGGGGGGGGGAGCTTAAACAGTCCTCCACTTTTCCTGTTATTTTCGCTGCGTTCACCGTGCTAGACATCTCCGCCGGCGGGATTGAATAGCGTCACGGTGTGATTTGAACCTGTATCTTGCACCTTATTGATGAAGCTCACGATTTCACTGCCACTTTTCATTTCACGCATGCAAGAGAGAGAGAGAGAGAGAGAGAGAGATGGAGGAATAAAAACAGCAGTACGAATATAGAAAGTGTCCGTTTCCTTTTAAGTACCCTTTTTGTTGTTTTGTTGTTCATATTTGGATGTGTGATGATTAGAAAGAATATTATAACAAAAAAAAAAAACAATGGCCTTTCACTCTTTCTTTCAATATGCATGTTTGTCACCCATGACTACAGCCGTATCGATACTTCCAATCTATAACAGCGTAATCGCGTGCGGTAATCGCCCCTTTACATCCAAGTCGTCATTACTAAATCGCGGTCCCTGCTAATTGTTTTTAAGCCACAGCTCCTATTGTCGATACGTAATGGTCGTCACGGAATCGATACTGTCATGGGCTACAACAGGTGAGAGAGTGAGTGGGAGGGGGGGTGGGAGCTGAAGGTTCGGACATGGCGATTTTTAATTTTCACGCCCGCATGACCGTGTCATACATCACGTGATTCAATCGGAAGTAAGGGAAGGGATGGAACCTATATAATGCGCATGCGCCAATCATCAACATCATCATCATCTTCTCTCTTCTCTCTCAATACACTGTTTTTAAAAAAAAAACATGTTGTAATGTGTTTAGTGTGGATGCTACTCCACAATATAGTGAATGAAGACCAACATTTTATTACAGAATTCGAGCTACAGACTGAACTGGAACCGGTGGGTGGGGTGCATACACAGTATAATGTGTGTGTGTGTGTGTGTGTGTGCCGGGGTGGAGCATGAGGTCACGTGGCTTGGAATAGGTTAACCTTTGTCAATTAGTTTAAAGTTGTTACAGTCGGATGGTAATGCTTTGTTACGCTTGAATTGCAATTGATGCGTGCACAAATTGTAAGTTTTGAATTAGAGAGCGAGTGAGGGAGAAAGAAAAATTGCATAAAAATTGCTTTTTAAGACAAAAACTCTTTGAGGTGAAATGCGAAGTTGAAGTAGCTCGGGGCGCTGGGGGGACGGGGGGCGTGGGGGGTGGGGCGGGTATAATATTGTAGCCGTTTGAGAGCACTCGATGAAGAGATAAACGACATTATCACCATTAGCATCTCCGCCATTATCAATATCAATGATCATCATCATCTTCGTCGTCATCTTCAGCAGCCAGCAGCAAGAGACACTACACCCAGACGTGATATTATGACATATTTATGTTTGTGGAGTCTCAACCCCGTCCCTCCTGGGGGCGTATGTGGCACCACCACCACAGGTAAACCGTGCTGCACGGGATGTCACGTCGTGTGTGTCATCACACCGTCACCCCTGCGCTGTCATTGTGTACGATTATGTTATCTTCTTTGTGTGTGTGTGTGTGTGTGTGTGTGATTATGTTATCTGATTTGTTACTGTTTTCGTCATTAAGACTGGGATGCAGGCACAGAACCGATTCAAATGTAATTTTCCCGCGTAGGTTTAACTATATGTGTTGTTTTTATCCATATATATACACTTAATACATGCCAATTTACTGTGATTATATGCGGTCTTTCTTTCTGAGTTATTACTTGTGATTGAGTGATGTCCCACTCCCTCCCCGGGCTATTATTATATGTTTATCAGCAGTGTTATTATTTATTATTCTGTTGTTGGATGGCGAATCTTACCTATCGTGTCTCTAAGACATTATCCTCATATCTGTTTTGTTAGAGTTTGATTCCGTATCTTCACTATGCCCCACCCCCACACAAACAACCCCTAGTCAATGTGTTTCTTTGTATCAAATCCAATCAATTTAATATCCTCCGTCTTGAGTACCCTTCCCCCCGTCTCTCTCTCTCTCTCTCTCTCTCTCTCTCTCTCTCTATCTATCTATCTATCTATCTATCTATCTATCTATCTATCTATCTATCTATCTATCTATCTATCTATCTATCTATCTATCTATCTATCTATCTATCTATCAATCTATCCATCCATCCATCCATCCATCTATCTATCTATCTATCTATCTATCTATCTATCTATCTATCTATCTATCTATCTATCTATCTATCTATCTATCTATCTATCTATCTATCTATCTATCTATCTATCTATCTATCTATCTATCTATCTATCTATCTATCTATCTATCTATCTATCTATCTATCTATCTATCTATCTATCTATCTATCTATCCATCCATCTATTTTTATATCCATCTATCTATATATCTATATCTGTCCATCTACCTATCCATCTATCTATCTATCTTATTTAATTGCAAGCCGTTTCAGAAATATAAAGTGAAATAACTAACACGAACCTATCCCGCTAATCGCCAGCAGAGCCTTGTGTCCACTAATCGCCAGCAGAGTCCTGTGTCCACTAATCTCTCTGAGTGGACAACCTGATATTTAACATTTCAAGACATCATCAAGAATTCTTTTTGATCTCCTGTGAAATTGACCATTAAAAAATGTCAACGTTTTTGTTATAAATGTTGGAGAGTATCTGGACAAAGGCACTGACCAGATACTCACATGCACATATTGGTATGACTGACCGATTAAGCTGACCCGTTGACTTCAGTTGGACAAACCCACCACCCAAACATAGATTGATTTATCTGCCTAACGGACAATCATCAACAAGTGTAGAAAAGTTGGGAACACAGACACAAATATAGACACATTGTCTGAATAGTTACAAATAGAAATATCGATACGTTCTGTTCACAGAATAACTGAAGTATCGTTGGGATCGATACTTAAAAAAAAACAAAATATCGATGTGTTTGATCGTCATATGTAGTAGTATTATCGTCAGTGTCTCGGATTATAACATTATTACATCTAGCATCGAGTCTTTCTGTGTCGGTGTGTGTGTGTGTGTGTGTGTGTGTGTGTGTGGCCAGGAAAGAGACAGCTAATTAGCCAGCCCGGGGCCAGTTTGCACTATGTAATTCCATCAATGGATTTATTCTCCCGTAAAAGATTATTAAAATGCTAAGTAGAGCAGAAATTATTATAAATCATCCACTCTCCCCTGTCTTATCTTCACCCCCACCCCCACCCCTTATGTCTCGGCCCTTTAAGACCCAACTGAAAATTAACTTTACTTCATTCCCCCCCCCCCCCCCCCCAATCCGTCCTTATTTTTCACCCACATCACTTTTCATTAAAATCTTTATCAGAGAATATTTAGTCCTTTTTCAGAGAACAGTTTTCATATTCCATAATTTTATGTTTTTAAATTATATCCTAACTACCATTCCTTACCTCCACCAATCTCACTAAGCTGTTTAGATTCAAAGGTGTTTTGTAATTATTTTTTTTTGTTTTATTGTGTTTTATGATGTATTTTTACTGGGTTTTTTTATGTGAAAGTCTAAAAGTAATTTTTAATTCGTAATTGAAACTAAAATTATGCTCTGATCCCTTCCAATGTATTTCTAGAATCTATTTCACTAATCTGCCCAACTATTTCACTAATCTGCCCAACTATTTCACTAATCTGCCCAACTATTTCACTAATTAGCCCGACTATTTCACAAATCTGCCCAACTATTTTACTAATATGCCAAATTATCTCACTAATCTGCCCAATTATTTCACTAACCTTCCCAACTATTTCACTAATCTGCCCAACTAATCTACTTCAACTGTTTCACTAAATCTTACAACTTACCAACAAAAACTTTCACTAATTACAAAACACGACTGGATTCCTCAGTCTTCAGTCGTCGTCCAATACACTGTTTCCCCACTCCTCAGTTTTATCCTCCCAGCCTTTCATGTCGTTAACTCCCCGTCCTCTCGGGAATATTACTCTCTCCTGTCGGACTAATTATATCATATTAACAAGACAGCGTAATTGGAATTCCCTCCCCCCACACCCCCACCCCCCTCCATTCTCTGCGAATTTCTCAGCCCCCATCTCCCTTCACTGAATTATATTTAAAAAAAATATATAGATAGATAGATAGATAGATAGATAGAGACAGACAGAGATATAGATAGATAGATAGATAGATAGAGACAGACAGACAGAGATATAGATAGAGAGAGACAGAGAGAGACACAGAGAGAGGTAGATAGATAGATAGATAGATAGAGACAGACAGAGATATAGATAGATAGAGAGAGACAGAGAGAGACACACAGAGAGAGGAAGATTATATATATATATATATATATATATATATATATATAGAGAGAGAGAGAGAGAGAGAGAGAGAGAAAGCGAGAGAGAGGAGATTATACGTAGATTAAGATATTTACAATATTGAATAGCTCGGTCTAAGAGTCTGGCGTAGTTTATACAGAAATCTATTTCAGACTTTACTGTTGTTTGCTGTGGTAGTGAAAGATTATCGGGACAGAATGAAATGACTGGGGGGAAATGAAATGACTGGGTGTAGAATGAAATGACTGGGTGTAGAATGAAATGACTGGGTGTAGAATCAAATCACTGGGTGTAGAATGAAATGACTGGGTGCGGAATGAAATGACTGGGTGCAGAATCAAATCACTGGGTGTAGAATGAAATGACTGGTTGTAGAATGAAATGACAGGGTGTAGAATGAAATGACTGGTTGTAGAATGAAATGACTGGGTGTAGAATGAAATGACTGGGTACGGAATGAAATGACTGGGTACGGAATGAAATGACTGGGTGCAGAATCAAATCACTGGGTGTAGAATGAAATGACTGGTTGTAGAATGAAATGACTGGGTGTAGAATCAAATCACTGGGTGTAGAATGAAATGATTGGGTGTAGAATGAAATGACTGGGCGTAGAATGAAATGACTGGGTACGGAATGAAATGACTGGGTGCAGAATCAAATCACTGGGTGTAGAATGAAATGACTGGGTGTAGAGTGAAATGACTGGGTGCAGAATGAAATGACTGGGTGTAGAATGAAATGACTGGGTGTAGAGTGAAATGACTGGGTGTAGAATGAAATGACTGTAGAATGTGAAATCATTGTGGCAGAATGAAGTGAGGTAATAATTTTATATCTTCTTCATAATATTTATATGTATGTCGCCACCGTCTGGGTTTTTTAAACTTTGTGGCGGTGGGGGGGGGAAGGATGGCATGAGGGGTGGGGGGGGATTGTATGACATCACCTGTGTGATGGCGAAATAACGTCATGTGACTTACGGCCTCAAGCTCGATTGGTGAACATACATCACGTGGACAGTGAGCAGAAGATAACATGTTAGATGGGATTGATTGTGCATTATTATCAATGATTGATTTAAATATATATATATATAGTGATTGTTTGCAGTCTAAACAGATTGATAGCTCATAGATTGGTTATAGTAAATACTGATTGATTCTTGAAATGTATAGCTGATTGCTTACAATCATAACTGATTTATTCTCAATATGTACAGCCTGATGGATTGTTGAAACTGATTGATTCTTTATTGTTATAACTGATTGAGTCTTGACTTGTGTAATTATCGTACGTCCGTGTCGTGTCTCGAAATACTTCTAGTTACCGCTGATTGTTGGACATTTCACCATACAACAGACTTACAACTCAACCGCAATCTTTTAAGAACAAAAATATATATTTGCCGTAGTTCATACAATAAATTGTATTTATTTTAATATTTAATGGTTATTTATTTTTATTTTCTCGGTATGTAACGGTTTCATTTGTGTAGCAGAAATAAAGAATGTAGGTAATTAATTAATTTCATTGTCATTGATTGGTAATAATTTTTGAAATAAAATGTTCCTACTTGATCAGCGCTATTACTTGAAATACAGTAAAATAGAGTAAAATACAATGAGATACAGTAAAATACAGTGAGATACAGTAAAATACAATGAGATACAGTGAGATACAGTAAAATATAATGAGATACAGTAAAATACAATGAGATACAGTGAGATACAGTGAGATACAGTAAAATACAATGAGATACGGTGAGATACAGTAAAATACAATGAGATACGGTAAAATACAGTAAATACAATGAGATACAGTGGTATAACTGATGAAATACAAATTAAGTTTGAGGGCGAGGGATTGGAGCGGAGGGGGGGTTGGGGAGGGGGAAGGGGGTGGTGGTTGAGACATATTTTATTATTTTTAATTTCATCAAGAAAATCAGTTCAGAATCTCAATGAAACTAAAAAATGATCATTCGGAAGTAAATTTGATTAAACTCACCGACTACACCTATTAAGTACAGCTGTTATAAGTTTTTTGAAAGATATTTGTGAACTGCTTTCAAAGTTGTAGTATTTTGCCCACATAATGAAAGAGGAAATTTGTGATTCATTTGTGATTCATTTGTGATGAGGGTGAAGGGTATTGGCGTTTTTTTTTGGGAGGGAGGGAGGGAGGGACTGTTGTGTGTGTGTGTGTGTGTGTACTGACCGATGTCCACTCTAAAATGCCATAGACTATGTATAGCTAAAGATGTTTGCTGTGTTCGTCGGGAAGGAAGTTACAAAATAAGAGTGAGAAACAAAACTTGTATATTGGCCTACTAATATAAAACATTTTCGCACTCTGCTGTACTGTGTGTGTGCGTGCGCACTGCTGTACTGTGTGTGCGCGCAGATATGCGCACTCTGCTGTACTGTACGCACATCCTAGAACAGGGCTGCAAAACCATTGGAATACGTCAACTCTGAATGACCCTTAACTGACCATTTGTCATATTATTTTTTTTGACAGGGCACGACTGGTCGCTGTTATATTTGACCTAGATTAATGTTGTACTAAAGACCTGGAAGAGGATAATATTTTTACATCTTTAACAAAAAGGGGACGAAACTGAGGGCAGACCAAGGGACGGAATCCTTTTGTCTCCATTTAGTTTTAATCCTTATCTTACAAAACATTTCTTCCAATTGTTGCAAATTTCCGGTTTATTCCTTTGAATGTCAAGCTTTGTAATGTAGACATTTAGCTAATGGGATTCCAGTCTGTGTATTTGGTACTTAAACAGATGAATGTAAACTTTACGAATGTTGTAATATCATCATTTTTTTCTAAATGTTTGTTATAATCTATTAAAGAACTTTCGTAACTGCAAATCAAATATCGTACATTCTCCATCAGAATCAAATTCAGAATCAATTACTACATCGGAATAAATTACTACATCCGAATCAATTACACTTCCTAAGAGTTTAACATATACAGAACATATATTAGTATCATGGCCAGACTGTATATACTATATCCTAAACATATAAATACACGAGGGATATGCACTAACAATATATAGATTATTTACTGCAGACTAACAATATATATATATTATATACTGTATACTAACAATATATAGATTATATACTGTATACTAACTATATATATATATATATATTATACTGTATACTAACAATATATAGATTATATACTGTATACTAACTATATATAGATTATATACTGTATACTAACTATATATAGATTATATACTGTATACTAACTATATATAGATTATATACTGTATACGAACTATATAGAGATTATATACTGTATACTAACTATATAGAGATTATATACTGTATACTAACTATATATAGTTTATACACTGTACAATTATACAAAATACATAAGAATATTTCAAAAAATAATTTCAGATATATTTCTGTCACAAATTTTACAAATTCTATATTTTTTAAACAAAAATAAAATAAAATTTTCAGCCTAGATCTAAAAAATGAGAAATTATTATTTTTCTAAATAGGCCTGCTCAAATAATAATAATTAAAAAATTTCTCTAGCACGAGTCAGGGGAAGTAACTCAAGAAATTGTTTCTGAAATATTTTATTTCTCTACCAGATATAATGACCTCCAAATGTCCTTAGTATTCAGAACGAGATTTCTTTTTGTACAATTTTTTTTGTTTATTTTTGTTCTGAAAATTTTTTTTTTAATTTGTGTGAATTTTTTTATTTTTATTTTTTTTTTTGAGCTCCCTCCATTCTTACCCAGTGGGATTGGGGGGAGGGGGGGTCGGGGATGGGTTGATTAAGAAGGGGAGGGAGGGGGGGTGACTACTGTTAAACAATACACTGACTCTTTTTCAAATTAAAACAGAACACAACCTGGCTTATCGAATCAGTCATTGTATTCAGTAAGTTAGTGAGTGTAGAGGGTGCCGTGAGGCCGGGTAGGGTGGCGAATTAGGGAAAGGGGGGGGGCGAAGAATTTTACTCGCATGGGGCGCTACGGGTCTAATGGTGCGTATTGGAATGTATGTTTCTCTGTGTGTGTGCGCGCGTGCGTGCTTGCTGCTATGAGATCAAATATTCAGATACGATTTATTTATTTGTTTTAAAATGAATTTACTGCCAGTGGGCGGGGAGACGTATTGTGCTTGGAATGTTTTTTATTAGAACTCTCATAAATAACATGGGTCGAAATAAAATAAAGATAAATAAAGTCTGTTAACATTTGTTAACATTTGATTCCTCATTGTATCCTGTTACGGTGTTTGTTAACATTGTTTGTGTATGCTCGTTGTTTACTTTCAAAAAAATGAACATAAATAAAAAACAAAATAATTTTTTAGATTAATTGTTTTTTTTTAGGTTGACCAGTGTCCACTCAGATCACCAACACCCAGATGCAAACGATGGTCAGCAGATGATACAGTCCACTCAGTACAGTCCTGGACATTATCTGAAGGTTGGTTTGGTCTGTTTTTTTTTTTTTTCTTGTCTGACATATGTAAAAAAAACGTATGACGTAATTATTGACCAGATTAGAAATGGTGGCCTATGTGACCTTAACTGCACTCATTCCTCTCAGTTCTTCTCTCTCTCTACCTACGCCCCCCTCCCCCCCCCCCGTTATCACAAATTCACCACGTCACCCTCCATCAATCACCTTTTCATTTATTTTTCACGTGGAGTCTCCCGCCACCCTACCTACCCCACCCCCTACCCCGACCCGCCGGGAAAACTAACCCTCCCTTCCCCCACACCCCCCCACCACTCCTTCTTCATCTGTCTGTTTATTTATTTACTTTTATTTTTGTATTCTTAAATAAATTCCTGGTTGTTATTATAAGGAATTCAAGAAAAACATCAAATTAATTAAACCGTCTGTATCGCGAGTACCAGGAGCTCGGCGGTCGTAAAATGGTGAGGGTAGCACGGGGGAAATAAAAAAAACCGAACGCTGTACTTCTATATATGTGTGTGTAAGGGGGGGGGGTAAAGATAGTGGGGAGGGACGTGCGGAGGGAAGGGGGGGGCTGCAAGCAAAATCCGCGCCCTGCAAATCTGACGGTAGGCGGCCCTACTCGCATCAAAACTTCCAAGGGGTGTTTGTAGCATGAAGACACCCGCGGGCCTGCACGTTCCTCGTTCTCACTCAGCCTGTCGGTCAGGGGGGAGGAAATAATTCCTGACACACAGTCAGGCGCCCCGCCATTCTTGAAGACATCCCCCCCCACCCCCCAATCCGCTATCTGGCAGGCACACCTAGTTTATTAAACCTTTTACTGTTTGAAGAGGTCCCCCCTCCCAACCCCTCCCCCCCTCTCTCTCTTTCTCTCTCTTCAACCCCTCGAGGCAGGTTGCGCACTTCTTAATTTTCCCAGATTATTCTATTTATTCTCAAATATCCCTACGTCTCTCTTATCTTTAAATGCCAAACACGTGTATCCTATTGCAAGGGTGTAGTCAGTCCTACGCACAAAAAAAAAAAATTGTTATCTGCCTCCGCGTGAAATTGGGTTTGTTAGAAATTTTAAGTTTTGGAATAGATAGATATATATTTTTTTGTTATTTATTAGTGTTTATTTTTTATTATTTTTTTATTTTTTATTATTTTTTTGTGTGTGTATTTTATTATTATTTTGAGAGTCGCTAACCCCCGGGGCTGATGGGGGTGTAAGGTGATGGAGTGATGGTGATAAAGAAAAACTTGATGATGGGGATGGTAATTGATTATGATAACTTCGCCCACTCAATTTTTTTTTAAATCCCCAGTACTGCCCCCCCTCACTCAGTGCCCCGGACAACCATCTCGGAGCAAACGCCAGAGGGTCCTGCGTGCGTCATTTAGAGATAGCGGCTGGATGTGGATATAATTAAACTGTGCCGCTGCCACCACTACATTTTCAAATGAAGCCCCCCACCCCCGCCCACCCCCCCGTGTGCCCTCCT
This sequence comes from Bulinus truncatus, assembly GCA_021962125.1. Classification (NCBI taxonomy): domain Eukaryota; kingdom Metazoa; phylum Mollusca; class Gastropoda; family Planorbidae; genus Bulinus; species Bulinus truncatus. Next base: position 4,156,058 of record JAGDYQ010000060.1, on the reverse strand, counting down.
CTTCTCACACACACTTGAACGCCCATTCGTTCCCCCACTATTCACACGTATTCCCCCCTCCCCCGGCCCCTCGCCTCCTACTTAATCCAGGCCAACTCTGATAAACCGATGCCAATGCCCAATAATACACTGATTGCATTTCGTACATATCCATGTATAAAGTATACAACACAGTTCTGTTAATACAGGGAGGGGGAGATGCATGACATGACATTTTAAAAACATTTTTCTTGAATAGTGACTTTAATTCTCCACTTTATTATTATTATTTTATTTATTGTTTATTTATTTATTTTGTTATATTAGATGGAGTTTACAAACTAACTTTAAAAAAAAAACAAATAAATATCAAGTTATATAGTGCAGTGTGGATTTGAACAAGAGTATGTCAAAATAAAAAAAATATGTTCGAGATGTTTGTAAATATTTGTTTTGACGAGAAAACAATACCAGCAAAATGATGGCAAAAACAAAAAATACCCGCGCGTGTTTGTGTGTATATGTGTGCGCGCGCAAAGTTTTGAGTGCGCAATTTGTATTTTATGAGTTCTTTTTTTTTTTAAAATTCATTCAGCTGGTTAAACACAAGTACTCACATTCTGAATGCACTAATCAGACTTTTTAATGACCTGGAATGTTGTGGGTGGGAGGAGGGGGTAAGGGGTTTGCTCACCCTCAGACACAATCATGCACATAATTAACCTGGTGGTTACAAAACACAGAAACTTGGCTCTCATTCACCCCCATCTTCTCTCCCTCTCCCCCCCCCCCACGACCCCTCCATCATTAGCTCCACCGAACTGTCTGTAGAGATAGACGTCAATAAAAGAAATGGTTCTGCGCCCGTTACCTGTACACACCTTGACATTCTACCTGCTCAGCGGTGGGTCTGAGACTCCCAAAAAAAAAATGATCCCCCCTCCCCCCACCTTGCCCTCCCATTTAAGTTCTAATTCACGTGACTCGTGTAACATTGTGGACGTACGCGGCACCATTTTCAGTCGAGACTGGGTGAGCCAAGAACATTGTATCGCTATACCCCCCCCACCCCGCTATTCGACCTCTAACTGGCATTAGCTAAGAACCCTTGTTGGCCGCAAGCGGCCGTTATTTCCTTTAAATTCGAGAAGTGTTTTGTTCAGTTCAAACACATGAGCCAGTGGTTCTAAAATTGTATGCGGTCTGCGACACACTTTGTTTATTTCTCGCGACCCAACTGTAAATGAAAGGGGAAAAAAATATATTATATACATTCTCAATGACGTCATTATGATAATTTTTCGGCGACCCACTTCAATTCAGCTCGCGAGCCACCGATGGATCGCCACCCACAATTTTGAGAACCAATATTGAATTTCTTCATTGTGGTCGTGTGGCACAACCGAATAGCCGTGGAGACAAATGTTCGGTTCCAATTTACGACCAGAGGATGAAGTGGTCAATGTCGCATGTGTCTCACCCAAAGGCGGACTTTGAGTGGTTAAGGCCTCGGGCTCAGAATATATTGGCCTGTAATTGAAAAGGAGAAAGAAAAAAAAAAGGTGTGTCTTGTGGTGTCCTCCCTTAAGTTGGGACCCCATTGTGTGTGTCGCTACACTGTGTCTCTTCAATGTGTCTAATTGATGTGTCTATTTGATGAGTCTATATAGGGTTCCCCCCTCAAAGCTCCCCCCTCCCCCCATTGTAACTCCACTCTGTCAGCCACCAGTGAGCCAAAATGTCTTACCTCTATGTATCTTACCACTAAGCAACCCCCTCCTCGCACGCCCCTCGCCCCCCCCCATCCCCCCCCCCCACTGTGCTCCAAAGATAACGCTAAACTGTGGTAGCTAGGGATTCGAATCGCCCTCTCTCTCCACTCCATCCACGTTGACTGCACTCACCATCCACGTCAGCCCAGATCCAACTTTACTTTATTACTCACGACTCAGCTGTCAACTTCTTACAAAAGGTGTGAAAATAAATAATCTATCCACCCCTCCCTAATCCGATCAGACGCTGATAATCCCACTGGTTAAGCTATTTAGTTATTATACAGATAAGTTTGGCCTACATTTTATTTTCATTCCATCAATGACTTCCCCCCCCCACTTAATTACCAGTTTATAGCAGATTTCTAAAGGCCCTAGACACGTTGTCTGGCGGCCCCCCCCCCTTCGTTGCGGCGGCCCGACACACATCAGCGTATGATCAAGTACGCTGTAGAATGTAGACTTACACATTGCCGACCTGTTAGTATTCCACTGATGCGCATTTCAGTGCGTAGCCTGTTATAATGTAACCACCCTTTGATGCAACTAATGAACCTAAACCTGGTGCGCTGGCAATCATTTAACGAGGAGACCAACAACAACAACACATCAACACAGACGTTATCTACACGGCACCCGTTCTCATGTCCACGCCCTTCCATGACGTCATTGACGAGACAACACACACACACACACATCCGTGTAATTAGAGAGAGAGACAGTAACTGATTACGTAATTAGTGAGCCATCCTTCACACGGGGGCAGAGATAACCTACCCCCCCTCCCACCCTCCAGACAGCCGACCTGTGGCAAACCTGTCCAGAAATTTTACACCCCCCCTCCCCGCGCACCCTTGTGTGATAAATACAACTCAAACATCAGTGGCGTATTCTCAAATACAAAGAAACCCGTCATTGTCTTTGGTTATTCTTCATCGTTTTTTGTAATTCCATCTTTTTGTGTACACGTAATTTGTACATGTACATGTGTGTGTGTGTGTGAGTGTGCGTGTGTTTGTGTGTGTGTGTGTTTGAGTATGATTGTATTTCTCCGCAGCTTGATTATTCATGCCATCATTCATTCTTTCTCTCCATCGTTTTTTTTTTTTGCCTTGCTGATTTATTCCCCCTCCCCGCTTCCCCACACCCCACCCCCTATTAACGGTTTCCTGACCCTGAAAGACAGGAAGTCAACGCCGCTGCTAATTACACTTACCACTACAAAAAAAAAGTTAACATTCTTTCTGAAATGTTAACTGTCATTTAACATCAGCTCTGTGTTAAAATTACTTCATTTATCATTCCGAGCATCAGACGGCGATATTAGAATTTTTTTTTTAATAGTGTGTTAATTAAGTATGGTTCTTCCATTATTTTACTTCATTACATTCACATTAAGCCAACAGATTTTACACTAACATCTCTAGATAGCCATTCTTTTAATGATAATAATTAAAAAAACCACTTTTAAATGCATTGATTTGTTGTCAGATCATAGTGTTATAAAGTGTTATAGTTATAAAGTGTTATTGTTATAAAGTGTTATTGTTATAAAGTGTTATTGTCCTCCTAGTTGTTATTGCTTGGTACATTTAGTAAACAATTTTATTCTATGTTTGCAAACAAGCATTATCAATAGAATTTTTATGAATCTATTTATTACTTCTTAACTGTTATGCCTCTGAAATGTCTGTATATATGTGGATATTGTGTCTGTGCATTCACTGTAAGTGTGTAGTCATTGCATGTGTGTATGCGTTGTATCTGTATGTTTGTTGTATCTGAGTAGTCGTTGTATCTGTGTAGTCATTTTATCTGTGTAGTCGTTGTATCTATCTAGTCATTGTATCTATCGAGTCATTGTTTCTATCTAGTCATTGTATTATCTATCTAGTCATTGCATCTATCTAGTCATTGTATCTGTGTAGTCATTATATCTGTGTAGTCATTGAATCTATCTAGACATTGTATCTATGTAGTCATTGTATCTGTGTAGTCATTGTATCTGTGTAGTCATTGTATCTGTGTAGTCATTGTATCTGTGTAGTCATTGTATCTATCTAGTCATTGTATCTATCTAGTCATTGTATCTATCTAGTCATTGTATCTATCTAGTCATTGTATCTGTGTAGTCATTGTATCTATCTAGTCATTGTATCTATCTAGTCATTGTATCTGTGTAGTCATTGTATCTGTGTAGTCATTGTATCTATCTAGTCATTGTATCTGTGTAGTCATTGTATCTGTGTAGTCATTGTATCTATCTAGTCATTGTATCTGTGTAGTCATTGTATCTGTGTAGTCATTGTATCTGTGTAGTCATTGTATCTATCTAGTCATTGTATCTGTGTAGTCATTGTATCTATCTAGTCATTGTATCTGTGTAGTCATTGTATCTATCTAGTCATTGTATCTGTGTAGTTTTATTTAACGCCCCTTTCATCTTTATTTACACCTCCCCAAACCCCGCGAGAGAAATGAGTACATTTCTAATCTGACTTCCTGCGACTCAATGTTTTCATATTTTTTTTTTTCAATTCTTCTTTCAAATCGCATCCATTTATCCAGCTATCCATTAGAATCCATAATGAGATTTCATCCCACGTTATCCAGCGCTTACCCATCCATCAAACTCTCCATATTGTTATCTGCCACGCGCCTCAAAGCAGCCCACCCTCTGCACCCCCGCTTCCCCCCCCCTCCCGCCCTCGCCACTGCCGGGTATAACCTTCCTCAATTACCAACTGATATTTGCGTCTTCGCCCCTGTTATCACCACCCTTGGCATTGTTTTTTTTTTACTCATTATACTAAAATATTTTTGTTTTAAATCACAAGCGTCATAATAATCTTTAATGCCCCTGTCTTAAAAAAAATTGTATTAACCTTTAACCTTTAACCCTTTCATTTTACGTAACACTGTTTTTTTTTTGTTTGTTTTTTTTTTTTCATTTTCCGATATTTTTTAAAACTTTCCTACACTCAGCATTCATTGATACACATACAGATACACATACAGATACACACATACAGATATACCAAGCTTGGTCCACTAATCTGAACTTTCATCATATTTCATTGACGATTCATTGTCTTTTTTTTTAATTATTATTTAATGAAATAAATAAATAAAAAAACATACCTTACACAAAATGTTTTCACTGCGTCGCCTTGTAACAAAACGAATAAATGGATTTTTATATCTGTCGTTGACATTTTCATACTGAAGTTGGGGGAAGGGGGGGGGAGGTTTTTGACTGACAGACGTAACGCCCTGATTCTGAGGTTTCCCATACAGTTACCAGGGTTTATTGCACACTGTTACCAGGGTTTATTGCACACTGTTACCAGGGTTTATTGCACACTGTTACCAGGGTTTATTGCACACTGTTACCAGGGTTTATTCCACACTGTTACCAGGGTTTATTCCACACTGTTACCAGGGTTTATTCTAATTGTTTCCAGGCTTTATTCCACACTGTTACCAGGGTTTATTCCACACTGTTACCAGGGTTTATTCCACACTGTTACCAGGGTTTATTCCACACTGTTACCAGGGTTTATTCTAATTGTTTCCAGGCTTTATTCCACACTGTTACCAGGGTTTATTCCACACTGTTACCAGGGTTTATTCCACACTGTTACCAGGGTTTATTCCACACTGTTACCAGGGTTTATTCCACACTGTTACCAGGGTTTATTACACACTGTTATCAGGGGTAATTCCACACTGTTACCAGGGTTTTCTTCCGTCCTAAACAATTCTGTATTCAACTTATGTACTTAGATTATTATTCTATGAAAGCCGTGAACTATCGTTACCCTCTGGTCAAGTTTCAAGAGAGAGGGAGAGAAAGAAAGAGTGTTTGAGTGCGCGCGCGCGCGTGTGTGTGTGTGTGTGTGTGTGAGAGAGAGAGAGAGAGAGAGAGAGAGAGAGAGACGTTGGGAGATAAGTTTTAACTTGCTAAAATTTGGTATTTTTTTTTTCTTATAATTGGTCATTTTTCTTTGTATGGCTAAATTCGAGCTATAGTTTGCACTAATTATTTTAGCTCAATATTTGGTCTGTTGTTTTATTGTTTGTCATAGGTGCATCCTTCCGGTCAGCATGTTGACTTGCCAGATCTTTGAAAAACTGTTAGCCCCCATCTGTACCCCATACAACACCCCCCTCCCCCTCTCCCCATCCCACGTCCAGTTAAGATAAATGCCTGCATGGTTAAAAAGATAACTGTATTGTCCGAATACCCAAAAAAAAAATTTTTTTTTGAAAAATTTGTTTGGCCTCGCCGTGGTTTCCTCTCCCACCAAATATCAGCCCCCCCCCCATTGTCCTCCCCCCCCCTTCCTTTTTTTTTAAAACCCGCTACCTAACGCGAATGCTTGCTAAAGTCAAGACCTGTCAGTGACCAGATGACCCTTGACCCCGTGAACCCCTGCACCTAATCATCAGCCTCGTGTTAATGACAAAAATAAAGTTAATGACTCTTCCTGCACTCTGCCTTACTCATTACCCCCCCCCTCCTCCTCCCCGAATACCTACCCTCACGCCACTACTCCCATACCCAAACCCCTCCCCCCCCCTACCCCGCCCCCCACCCATTCTTTTTTTAACCTCCTTTTACCCTACTCTGATTCCCGCAATTTTTTTTTTGATTGAAGGCAAAGATAACTCTAACCCAGTCTCTGGTGTGAGAAATTGGTGTGTTGATAGATCAAGAGTTCAGCCTCACCCATGCAAGTTGCTGCTCCCCCCCGCCCTCACCCCATCCTCCAGAGTTTTCAAAGTTCCAAAACTTGAGTATAGCTTCCATTGTTATCAATTTGTGCCAGTTTTTTTTTGTTTTTTTGCAAAATCGCTACTTTTTTTTAAAGTAATGCTACAAAAAAAGAAAAACCTATGCGCTACATTACAATTTAAAATTAAAGTTTCATAGGCAGCAAAAAGATAAATAATGTGTGCAATACTTTGTGCTACTTTAATTACTTTGTGCTACTTTAGTTAGGTTTTTGCGATTCTTAGGCCCAAAAATTTTTGGCAACGCAAAGTGCAACTTTTAAATTTTTATTTTAATTTTTGTTTGTTGTTAGTTTGTGGATGTACAGTTAAATGTTTACCGCTGTACATATGGTATAGATGCTACACAAAAATGGCCAAATGCTTCTCTTAATGATTCGTATAAATTTTCAGTTTAGTGCGGCACTCTTGTTACATTTAAACCATTTCTGGTTGTCAGATCCATTTGTTCATTCTATTTAGTTACTTTGGCAGTTGTCTCTAATAACGGGTGAGGACAAACTGGAACGTGGCCATCTCATTGTCCTCTTACGTGGCTGCCCCTGAGATATATCAACGGTGCACCCAAGATGTGCACAGCGACCAACTCTTGAAAATATTAACGGTGCACTCAAGTTATGCACAGCGAACAACTCTTGAAGATATAAATGATGCATGCCAGTTGTGCACAACGACTAAATCTAGAATATATCATGGTGTGCTCAAGATGTGCACATAAATAGATCAAAATAAAAAAAAAAAATTTTTACAAGTATGAATGAAATGATCTACTGGTTACATGCCACAATCGCCATTTTATGAGTTTGTGTTCAGGAATGGGCCATTGGTTTGTACTAATTGACTGCAAATGTATTTTAGATGGTACGAAACTCTAGTGTTTCAGAAAGAAAAGAAGATGGCTAGAGGTTAGATGGAACGAAGGATCGTGTTAATATTGATGAAACTCCTCTGAATAAATAACAACAACACTCGAACAACTTCTTATGTAATGAACTGATTTATCTCCTCCTGACAAATGAAGTATTACGTTCTCGGTTATCTCCCACTCTTTGTTCTCACTAAACGAGCGAGTTATTGTTTGTTGGATCGAGATGGTATCAGTCACTCGGGACCCGGACTCTATGCATTCCTCTCTTTACCTGCTAGAGGGGAAAAAAGGGGGGGGGGTATGGGGGGGGGAATAAAACATGACGCCCTTACACCCCCTGCCCCTTACATACCCCCCATCACACCCCCTCATCTCGACCTTTTAACAAGTGTTCTACCCTCCCCCCTCCCACCCTCCCCCATTTCTTCTTTATAGCACCAAAGCATTTTTTTTTAATTGCCTCTCCTTGGTGGGACAAAACCCATTTTTAGGGAAGTAGGGGGGGGGAGGGGGTTATGAGGAAGGGTTACGCCTTACTTTCAAATTAACGTCTCTGTGAGTATGGAACAAACAAAAAAAGGACCCAGGAAAAAAAGACTTTTCTAATATTTATTTGTTCTGGAAAGGTTTATGGGGAAAGCAGTTGAGATGTTTGTTACGTTCTATTGAAGTCATGCGCTCTTAAGACTTTGTTGTGGTTGGGTTTATTGTGGCTGGGATTATTGTGTTTGGGTTGGTTGCGGTTGGGTTGGTTGCGGTTGGGTTGATTTTTTTAAACGCTATGCAGTAGATGGCTCATGTCCTTGTTTTTATTATTTTTATTTTGTCTCATTATATTGTAAATGTGTTCTGTCACAACGCAATACACATCATTATCAGCTGTTGGTCTAATACGTCTAACTGCACCTAATTGGTCTGTCTGTCTGTCTGTCTGTATCTATCTATCTATCTATCTATCTATCTATCTATCTATTTATCTATCTATTTGTCTGTCTGTCTATCTATCTATACTATATATCTAACATCTATCTATCTATTTATCTATCTATAGTCTACCTCTCTAACTGTCTGTCTGTTTTTATGTCTAGTCTAACTATATATCTGTCTATCAATCTGTACATCTAATTATCTATCTGTCAATATGTATTTTCACCTACATGTCTATCTATCTACCTGTCATAGTCACAGTTACAGAACTGTTCACTGCAAAAAAAAAAAACGTTATTACTAACTAACATAGAACTTTAGATTTGTTTTATTTTTGTTTGACCATTCCAGTTGCATTGGTTGGACATATTTGTTTGACAATTCCAGTTGCATTGGTTGGACATATTTGTTTGACAATTCCAGTTGCATTGGTTGGACATATT
>JAGDYQ010000060.1:3998207-4146772 GCA_021962125.1 Bulinus truncatus | reverse complement strand
AGCTAAATGTCGCACCAAACATTCTCACTCCACCTGCCACTAGCTAAATGTCGCACCAAACATTCTCATTCCACCTGCCACTTTAGCTAAATGTCGCACCAAACATTCTCATTCCACCTGCCACTAGCTAAATGTCGCACCAAACATTCTCATTCCACCTGCCACTAGCTTAATGTCGCACCAAACAAGCAGAAAACATATGGAAAGAAAAAAAAATAAAATTAAGAAATACAGGTGTAGGGCAAGTGACAACGCAGAAAATTGTTACAGCAGACGATCACACCAATATGTTAAAACAATCTACCTAGCTGTCTGTCTATAGTCTGTCTTTTCACCTTCCTGTCGGCCAACGTGTCTGTCCTTATGATAGTTTGTCAATCTTCAGAAATGTTCTTATATTTTAAAAGGATATTTTTTTTTTTAAATCTCTATAATGCAAACATCTTGCCTCGTAAACCTAGGGGGAGGGGGACATTTTCTCTGTTCTATATATTTGTGTCATATGAACTAATACTAAGCAATTTACTGGAGTTAAAGGCGTGGGCTTTGTTTAATCAAACTAGATACATCTCATGAATAAGGTGAAACAACACATGGAGCCATCTTGTCGTGTCAGTCAAAATAGCTCGGTCCGTTTCAAGGAAACTTATTTCTACTTTTCAGTTTTTCAGGTTGTAAAAAAGTGTGTGACAGCACATGTGAGGAAAAAAAAACAACTACTTTCATTAAACTGTTTGGATTTGTGACAAGGTGGTCAGCGAAACAATATACCACCCTCTGGCAAACTAATGTTTTAGGCTCCTTTCAACAAATAGGTTATAAGAATGAATTTTTAATATATGACAAGCAAGTGATTGACATATTCTGTGTGTGTGTGTGTGTGTTGATAAGTATGATGAAGAAATATCAACAATTATTTGATATATAAGAAAAAAGAACAAATGCGTTTCTAGGCTCATTGTTGATATAGCTGTGGTCGGTTTTGTTTATGGGTGCATAGTCACTAAGTCTAGCCGTGCCTTGTACAATCACTAAGTCTAGCCACAACTTGTACAATCACTGAATCTAGCCGGGCCTAGTTTGACCTGGATTATTCTTTGACTAAAAGGGTTCTGTGGGTGGTATCCTAAAGTATGGGAACCCCTTCTGTTGGACTATGCATACAAAAAAAACAAGAAGTGAACCATTATAAGGTGTAGGCATGCAATGAATAATCAAAACTTTATTATCACATATGTATCCATTGGGATAAATTTAATAATTACATTCTCCATCACAAAACTATACAAGGCAAATAGATTTCATTCTATACATGGCCTGGAAAAGCTTAAATTTCTTGACCTGCCCCTTTCTCTCTTGTTTGTTTCTACTGCAGGTGATTGACTGTTTCACTTTTTGGACGAGAATGTCAGCATACTTGGTGTAATTTCCACAAACCGGGACTACCCGATTTTCAACAAATTTAGCAACTACATGTTGATAACTGTTTTCTTCCTGATAGAATCTCTTACTTTTGTCTGCATAATAAGCTTCTTCAGCCATCCTGCAAAACAAGTCATTTTGAAGATTTGACTTCCAAATTATAGCAAAGAATGAAGCGTCTCTGACATAGTCTGAAGCATCAAACATCCAATACATTATCGTCATCCAGTGGTCAGCAGACGTCAAAATGCCACTCAGGGCGTGAACGACATTTATTTTGTCCTTGTATGGGTGACAGCGATCAGCATCTCCTGAACACCTGACATCTTCGTCTCCCTGAGAAATGAATTTTCATTCATAGAACAAATTCCTAATATTTTAAGAACTAAGCATACGGGATGGTTAAGAAATAATGCCAAAAAAATGTAGACAACTGGGGAAGATGTGGGGGTGGGGTAGGGGCTGGGGGACATTAAGAAATACAAAGCCATTTTATTTTTATTGCTCTGAAGAGGTTAAGAAATATTACCCGGTTAAGTTTCACCATCATCATACCCTTAACCGATTTGGTCGTTGGGGGAGCGAGTGGACGCATCAACAGACATCTTTCCCAATAGTTGCCTATCCTAAGCTCTGTCTTTAATTTATTCATTTGTAGCATTGTCCATTCTTTGATATTGTCAAACAAATTAAGACAATATGTATATATATATATATATATATATATATATATATATATGTGTGAACTTCTATATTTATTTGTTCTCGCATCTATTATAATAATAGTGGTTTGGGTTCTGCGTTAAATTGAAAGCGTAAAACAAGAAATCAAAATGTCGTCTTGCCCGCGTCTCGATTCTATAAATGTTTTTAAAGATCTACAATTTTGAATAGTTTCTGCGGTTTTTAAACATGAAACCCAAAGGCCAAAATGTGAAATAATCCCATTTAAATTTCTACAAAATATTTCATCCACACAGCTTTAAATGGGTACCTACCAGCCCCGTAGCGGGAAAATAAATGTTACTAAGTAGAGCAAACAAGCAGAAGGGGTCAGACAAAAACGCAAGCTAAGGGCCTGTTACCTGCCTTTCATATATTTATATAGTATGTTATTATTAATTTAAAAAGTAAATTACTAGCCTGTGTTTTTTATTTTCAGAAAAAAAACGATAATACGTAAGCAACGCAAATTTAAATTATATTTCTTTTTCAACTAAAGATATTGTTAAATAAAACTTACCTCGTCAATAACGTCTTTTTTAATTTCCTTAGTTTTAAGAAATGCTAAAAATCTCTTGACATTTTTCATATTTCTACAAAGTTTCCGTCTTCTGACTCTCTCCATGTCTCAACGACTTATAGACAACGAACTGACAATTTGAATATTTTTTTTTGGGTCTAAATCTGGATAGGACTAGGTCTACTGGTCAACGAATTAGGTTATCTCCGCCTACACAGTTTGCAAACCCAGAAGATAAAGAAACTAGCCTATACAGCCAATTATGACACAGCCTAATCCGCCACGCTTTTACAGCAAGATTTCAGCTCCTTGGAGTTTAGTTTCTCGATTTCAAGGTTGAGGTAGAATGATAAATATGGGTCACCGAAATTTTTAACGGGAAATGTTTCACACAAATGCGTATTTTAAAACTCTTTAGAAAAAAAATGGATGGATTGGTTTTGAAAAGGAGTAAACTAAAGAACATGAATAAATTACTAAAATAAAGATGTCTGATTAGTCATAGAACGATAGATTAACCAATTCATTTTCTTTTTATAGACGTAGGTTGAGATTGTCCATATTTGAGTTTAATAAATACAAGCATGTGTAAAAATTAACCACTTATTGTTTGAGTGTTTATTTCAAAGATTTTATAATGAAATACTATTATTATTCTGTCATAAAATATATCATTAAAAAGCTTATTTTAAACACCTTTATTATATCTTGTTTTATTTTTAATTTCGATATTTTAATAAAGGAAATCTTTAATTGAATTTACCCACCTTCTCTATTTTCTTTTTTTGTTGCGACCGACTCGTACATTTTCTTCCCCCCCCCTATGTTAAACGTGAATTAGCGCCACTGATTTAAATATATGAAGGATATATCATTTTACTCAGGAATAAAAGTTCTTTATAACCATATCTTTTAATGTATGAATAATAGAAAATATCTGTTTATTTTAATTTTTAAAGTGTATTTTACATATTTTTTTGCGTAAATGTTTAATTTGGATAAAATGTTAATCAATCATTAGAAAGCTGAATTTATTCTCTATAAAATTGTTATTAATTTAGATCAGCCCAATTATTGGCGCCCATTCGCAGCGCCCTAAAAAACACCCTATAATTATAAAAAAAATTTCGGCGACACGATTGCTTAAGCGACGGATTTTAAGTCTCTAACTACTCATAGTGCTTTAGAAAACCAGTATATTCATTTTAAATAGGGCATATGTGTTTTTTTTTATTTTAGATGATGACCAGTTCAGTATTTTAGTGACATTATTTATAGCAGTAATATTTCTTACTCTAAAAATGCTTAGTTCCACAAAGTAATAGTAGACTCTACTCCATTTGTCAAGAACTGTAGGAGACATGTATCTGATGGAAAGGGCAGGGGATCAATTTATCAAACTATCACAGTCAAGGCAAGATGTGCTGTTTCCCAGTAAAATTGTAATTAAAATATTTTAGTCAATATCGTGTATTTCACTTGTGGCAATACATGACGTTTAATCCAGTTAATTTCGCTACAGAACTCATGAAAAAGTTATGAATAAAATGAAAATAGATTTTTTTGTTGTTGTATGTGAAAAATGAATATAAAATCTTCACATAACTTTCCAAAATGGCTTCAACATTTGTAATGTAACCAAACTGTTAATGTTATGAAAAAGTTCAAAAAGCTACCCAAATGAAAGCACAGATAGCATTATTGCAATGCATATATTGATTTTTTAAATGTCAATTTAATAATTCATCTAATTCTGAAATAGAATCCTAAAATGTATGCCCCTCCCACACGCTATGGGCCTGAGGGACGGGTATCTGAACACATGTCAAGGGTGCCGGAATAAAATTATTTGAAAGTTGGAGGGCTTTGAGAGTGAACCACTGTTTTCAAATATTGTCTATCCCCCAATTTTTGTAAGTAGAGACCTTGACAGCTTTTTAGTCAGTTATTCTGTTCCTATGTACCTCTGTTGCATAGACTCCATCAGAAACGTAGGAACGACACTGACCCAATCAGACCGCCACTAGATAGATGTAGAAAAAAAACCCCAGAAATTATAGTGCTCAATTGAAAATGTCAATGAGGCCTACTTTAAGAAAATGAAAAGTTAAATTTGGAACTGTGATTGAAGGATTACCAGGAGTCTTTGCCCAGTGGCGTAGAGAGATGGGGGAGGCAAAGGGTGCATCATGCCCCGGGCGCTACTCACAAAGGGGCGCCTAATGGTATATTTTTCATATATGGTTTTCGAATGGGGTGGGGGGGGCGCTAAAAAGGTATTGTGCCCCGGGAGCGAGTTAAGCTCGCCACTCCACTGTGTCTGCCTGTCGATTGCTTAGGCTTCCAGTTGGATTTCAAATGTCATGTTTTCAGTGTTATCAGCGCTGTTGTGTGTTTAGTGAGTCAAATACAAATAAATAAATCACCCACAAAATGCATGAATTATCAAATTTGTGGCAAAGAAAAAAAAATCATATTATTGATCCTATTGGCTAAGAACCTCCAGTCGAAAATAGTCCCAGAGGCGTAGTGAGGTGTGGGCGAGGGGGAATCATGTCCCGGGAGCTTCTCACAAAGGGGTGCTAAATGGTATATTTTACATCTAATATTATATGGTTTTCGTATGAGGGAGCGCTAAAAAGGTATTAAAAAGGTACTGTGCCCCGGTGGCGAGTTAAGCTCGCTACGGCACTGAATATTCAATTCCTTGGATTACATAAACAGTTATCATTAGCCTGGGACAGTAAACGAAATAGTTTAGCCAACTGAATCAATAAAATACACATTTAAAGAGACACTTTTCCACAAAAACAGAAATAAATAATTTGTGGTAAATACTAAACCTTTTTTTTTTCTCTAAAATAATGTCTGTGTTTATGAAGTACATACCTCACCTGTAAATGATTTCTATATTAATCGCATACATCACAATGCCTAAGTCGGATGTGTCTTTATTTTTAAATTAATCATTCTGGTAAAAGTGGCATTATCAATTTCTTGGTCCTCACTAAGTAGGCCTACTCACTTATTAACACACTGAATCCTTCAAAGCCATATGGGCAGGGCCGGATTAAAACTTGATAATGCCCTAAGCTATTGGAGATATGGTGCCCTTTATAAGTCCAGATATTGTATGTTAGTGCGAAATGTTTAAGTATATATGACTATTGTCACTATGACAATTTTTTTGGAGCCCCAGAAAAAGCTATAGCTTGTGTAGCTTATACGTAAATCCTGCACTGATTATGGGGTAAACAGCTATAAATATGTAAAACAGGGTCATTACCCAGTCCCCCCCTTGCTATTGGCCACTGCTGTAGAATTTCCACGCTACGGGGCTGTCATTACCGTCTTCAGTATGGACTGCAATAGACAAGCATTTTAGATCACCTGTTAAAAAAGGCAAGGTATAAGCAGAAGCCAAAATACATGACCGTTGGATTTTTTTTAAATTCAGCTAATAGTGAGCTAAACTTTAAACATAGATTTATATAAAATGTTGATTGATAAGAAAAGCCCAGACTAAGGTAGATGCTGACCAGCCAACGCTATGCATAAGAGATTAATCCTTGATCAACTGTTGATGAAAATCGGAGGGGTTTGTGTTCAAAATCAGAAAAAAGGGTAATGCAATATGTGAATGACACTTAAGTAAAGGCTGATTTACGCAGAAAATAATATGGGCTTCCCCTTAAAAAGGAGGGGGCAAAATAGTATTAGGTTCATCTATCTATCTATCTATCTATCTATCTATCTATCTATCTATCTATCTATCTATCTATCTATCTATCTATCTATCTATCTATCTATCTATCTATCTATCTATCTATCTATCTATCTATCTATCTATCTATCTATCTATCTATCTATCTATCTATCTATCTATCTATCCATCCATCCATCCATCCATCCATCCATCCATCCATCCATCCATCCATCCATCCATCCATCCATCCATCCATCCATCCATCCATCCATCCATCCATCCATCTATCTATCTATCTATCTATCTATCTATCTATCTATCTATCTATCTATCTATCTATCTATCTATCTATCTATCTATCTATCTATCTATCTATCTATCTATCTATCTATCTATCTATCTATCTATCTATCTATCTATCTATCTATCTATCTATCCCTGGTAAAGCCAAGAATATTAGCCGCTGACTTGGAGAGGGGATGGGCGCCACCAAGTTCATAAGCCCACAGAAAGGACGAACAGATTAAACACCTGTTGATGTGTCCACTCGTCGTCCCCCCCCCCCCCCCAAACGACCATATCGGTGAAAGGTATTAAGAACAACAGCTGTCAGGATTGATGGTTTTGAATCGTGGGCTAGAAAACAATGGCCGTTTACTACAATCGATTAAATTTAATTAGATACTCTTTGTTGGGTCGGGTATGGCATAATTACACCAGATGTTATCTTAAGCCAAGGGGAAAATCCTTTGCTTGTCATTGGAAGAATTCCCGTTGAGAATGTTTTTTTTTTAATTTTTAGGCTATTTTTGTTAGTCTTGGTAATTTGTTTTGTTTCTATTTTGACAACGCACCTCGCTAATCTGGACAAAATTACATCACTGTTTTTTGTTGTGTTTCTGTTCCTATCCAAAACAATAGCATTATTTACATTATAGCTGCGTATAGCTGCTTATTTTAAGCATCAACATGCCCTATATAAGTGAACTAAATTTGAATGGGATCGAAAATAGACTGACGGAAGCAATTATCAATAGCCTTGCTAGCAACTACGTCATTCGCTGTATTTACCGTTTCTGTTTGCGTCACTCAGTGTCAACAGCAGTTTTACATTGTGGGTGGGTCTGTTTTTGTTTTGTTAATAACATTATAGTTCCCACACAGATGGGAGTTAATGGTTACACCTATTGACCAATGTTTCATTCATTGCATTGACATTAGAAAAAAAGTTCATTGAATATTAACCCTGTCCTTAAAGTGCTTATTTGTTTCGCTGCTCGATATAATTTTTTTTTATTTTTTTAATCCGTAATATTTTAAATTTTTATTTCATTCAAATCAATATTTAATCATTTTTATGGTATTATACAAATTCATAAAAAATATACTTGTATTATTCTAAATGTATAATAATTTTTTTTTTCAATTGTTATAATGAAGCGATACAGAAGGCCACAGTCGGAATAATTCTTACCGTAAATTTGAATTTGTAATTATTTATATTGGTCTGATTACGTTTAGGCTACCCTTATTAGTTTACACAGTGTTTCATATTATTTGTCTGAACATTACATATTTTCTAATATTAAAGACTAAATCTGCAGTCAACATATTTCTCTATGTTTGTTTTTTTTTGTGTCACATTTGTTGGTTTATTCTGTAATGGCAATTTGAGATGATAAAAACAAGCTATTATTAAAAAAATGTAAAATGACTTCTGAACAATTGTATTTATTTATTTATTTGGATAACAATATTCCGTTAAATTCATCTTCTGACTCTTTAATTTACAAGTACTCTTATTAATTTGAATTACGTAAAATGTCAAAGGGTTTATCAATTTTTTTCATGTTTAATTAAAACCTGTTTCCCTTTTAAAGTCTATAGGGCAGTGGCGTAGCGAGCGCCCGGGGCATAATATCTTTTTAGCGCCCCCATTCAAAAAACATATAATATTATTTGTAAAATATACCATTAGGCGCTTCTTTGTGAGTAGCGCCCGGGCATGATGACCCCCCCCTTGACCCCTCACAACGCCACTGCTATAAGGACAATCGGGCTAAGATGAAATACATGTATAGCTCATTATTTCTGCAGCCACAGATATTGATGTGTAGCTAGCGCGTAGACTCAGCTGTCTTTATCTAACCCAACTAAATGTTTAGTTACACACATTTAAAAATGTTTGGCACTCACCTGGATACGAAACCTGCACCTACAGGTTTGCAGTATAGCGCTCTACCTTACTGTCATACCGTTCCTTATATGGCATGAAAATACCTCTTAACTTTTTATTTTTTTTACGGTTGTAAAATTTCTCAAAACCTAAAGTATACATTAAATGACACGTATTCTTATTTCACATTTGTGTACATTTGTGGAGGCCATGATGACCCTTAAATATTTAACGAGGGTACAAAAAAAACCCTCTCTACACCAAAGGTGCACACATGGAGGACGTAAAAAAAATTGATTATAGAAGTATACTTCTATAAATAATACATGTATATTTCTATACAAGTATATTTCTTCATAAATAAATTGATAATAAATTAGTCTGGCGATAAACTTGACATTAATAAAAGGTTCACTGAGACCGCCAGGGGTTAAAAAAAAATTAATGGTCACACTCTGTAATACCAATTCAAATAGTATAGCTCTTCTGATGAAAGAAAACAAATAAACACGAATTTTATTTTATAATAATAAACTTTAATACAAGTTAATCATTAAAACAAATCATAGAAAAAAAAATTTAACCCGTTTCTGATAAAAACATTGTATTGCTGGTTAGTTAAAAAGATCAACAAATACTACCAAAAGTTAGCAAAAAAAAAATATATGTGTATAAATAAAATAAAAAAAATGTCAACATTATTATTAAAAATGGTCCGGCATTATCGGCAGTATCATGACAAAATAATTTGCGCATCCTTTGTATATTGAGCAAAATATTATTAATTCTCTTCGGCAGACATGAGTACAGGGCTCGATTTAACGCCGGGGATGCCGGGGAAATCCCCGGCACTGAGACCTGTCAACCCCTGCTCTGCTTTAGGTTATATATCCCAACCGGGGATGAAATCATAGACATTTCGGCTCTGCAGAAATTTTTGTTCATCCCCGGCACTGGATTTTTCTTAAATCGAGCACTGCATGAGTATATGAGTCAGTTAAATGATACATAAAATAAGTCTATTTGTGTGCAACACTGACTCTTTTTAAAACTGTGGCAAAAAGACATTATTAGCTAATGTCAAATATGAATAAAAAGAAATAACTTCACTACTAAGAGTTAAACGAGAAGATATTGACTCCTGCTTTTATGAAAAGAAAACAGTGACAGTTCCCAGAATTCTTTTCCCACAAGATGGACAATGTGTGAATTTATTGGAACAATCTTTACATGTGTACATCTCTCCACATGGTAGAAATAAATCTTGAATTGGAGCCACGTTACAAGCTTTACATTTCATTAATTGTTTCAGCGCTTGGTTCTCTCTCTGAAGTAAACTTTTTGTTACGTTTTGAAGATTTCGGATTTCTGTAAAAAAAATTTAATAAATTTACAAGGCAACTGCATTGAAATGCATTTTTTTATTTTCTTTTGGTATAATCGTTATGCAATACATGTTTACTTTTTTTGCATTGATTTAAGATGGGTAGCAGTGTACAAATTAAAAAAAAAAGAATAACAAACTATTCTGATCTTCAAGTAAATCATGTTTGAAGTAAAGTAATACTATTTCTAAACGTTACCTGATGCGCTTGTTAGACTATTTTCTGGAGCCCGTGTTACTTCATTTGTTACTTCGTGTTGCGTTACTTCTACTCGTGTTACTTCATTTGTTACACTGTGTTGCGTTACTTGCACTTGCGTTTCGCCATTTCTAGATAAATGCCTGCGGTTATCAGTACTTCTTTGTAAATTTGAAGTTGTAGGTTGTTGCGTTGTTTCCGTAGAGCTGGGCACTGAAGAAACTCTTTCTACCTCGCTGTTTATATTAGCTGTGCGATAACAAAAGAAAAAAAAACGTTACACAATAACAATACATTGTAAATGTAAATACTTGTTTCCAAAGTAAAATTAAAGTTTTCTTAGTCCTTGCGGGACAACGGGGCAGACTAATTGTCGAAATCATTTGAGTCTGTGTGAACTCCCTGAAAAAAACCCATTAATGGGTCGGTTCTGTGATGCCCTTCTTTCATCATCACCATTGCCGATAGTGCTATGACCATCGAGGCACCACGAGAGACATGGAGGGAACTTTCACCAAGACCTGCAAAAATCCCTTGGTTCCAGGGCTCGATTTACCGCCGGGGATGCCGGGGATATCCCCGGCACTGAGACCTGTCAACCCCGGCTCTGATTTAGTTAATATATCCCTGCCGGGGATGAAATCATAGACATTTATCCCCCGGCTCTGCAGATATTGTTTTTTATCTCCGGCACTGGTTTTTTTTCTTAAATCGAGCACTGGTTGGTTCTCACCAGGGATCAAAGCCGGGACCCTCAGGTCGATAAGTGAGCGCTTTACCGCACGACTATGAAAAAAAAAATAAAACCCATATAAATGGAACATTCTTGGTTTTGTAGTGCCCTTCTTTCATCTCCACCATAGCCGATAGTGCAATGGTCATGGAGGAACCACACGACCATTTTCCCCCTGATTCTGTAGCCTACGCAATGTGGTGGCGTTAAATAATGAATTTAATATATTTTTTTTGTTTCTGACTGAAAAAAGTTCTTTGGTTAAATGAGTGTAGGTTATTGCACAATAGTTTAAATACGTACTTGTGTCGTTTTCAACATTGCTCCGACTGACAGTGTCCCGAGTTTTATTTGTGGAGAGAGTCTGTAGATACAAACATGTCGGTCTGTATCTCTCATGCTCTACAAAGATGTCATCGCCAGGTTTCCATGACCTGAGGCCAAGGCCACAGTAGAAACACCGGACACAGTCGGAATAGCCTATGTGAAGAAGATGTAGAGTTGGTAAGAATTTCAAAAAACAACAACAACAACAGCAAATATATAATTCACTATCTTAAATTTGGTGGGACTGTTGGCCGAGTGGTGCAGATGCTCGACTGTCGACCTGAGAGTCTTGGGTTCAATCTCTCGGTGAGAATCAAGATAAATATTCCAGGCGCTAGTTGATGTAGATTAATGTCCCACAAGTCCACCCAGCTTTACAATGGTACCTGACTTAAGTTGGGGAAGTAAAGATGGCTGGGCGTTGTGCTAACCACACAATCATCTCTTTAAATGCAGAGGTTAAAGAAACAGATGAATCATACACTTCATCTGCCCCGATGGACTTTTAGAATAAAGGGAACTTTACTTTTATATCTGAAATTCAAATGAATTGAAATGTCGACATTATAAAATCAAGAGCATGTGCCACACAGCTGATTTCTTATAATTCTTTACATTCAAACAACTCTAGGCAGATGAGATAACCTCAAAATAAACCGTCACAAATGCTACTCATGTTTAATGATCATCAAATCACCATGGATTGGTTCAATAATAATAATAATAAAATAGATGCATTTAAAAAAAATTAAACAGGTAAGTAAGTTTCAACTGGCTGTATGCAAAATCTAATCTGTTTACATTATTTATTTAAGAAAAAAAAATACTAATTGCTTATATGTGTTTCCTGCTACAATTAGATTTTATCCGTAAGGAAAAAAAACTGCGTCTGTTGTTGTCTAAAGATAACACTCAACCTGCGTTTGTTGTCTAATGATAACACCAAAAACCTGCGTATATTGCTTAAAGATAACACCCAACCTGCGTATATTGCTTAAAGATAACACCATACCTGCGTAAAAAAATCCAGCATTCACAAGGGCAGTAGATGACTGATCGTGACTGTTGGGCCAGTTGACAAATGACTGCAATCTTTTAGATGATTCACTGTACACGGGATACGCTGGGTTAGCAGTTGATAAAAGATTAGCGACCGAAGATATGTTTTGATTCTCTCCGTTACGATGGCAGTTAGTATGACTGGAACTGGCAGGAAGTGAAAGCAGTTAGTATGACTGGAACTGGCAGGAAGTGAAAGCTCTGGAGCCTGACTGTCTTAAAAGAAAATCAAAGGAAAATATTTTAGTGTCAAAAATTTTTTTTTATCTAACAGAGACGGTTTAAATAAAAATGTAATGAGGGCCATATATACTATATATATATATATATATATATATATATATATATATATATATATATATATATATATATATACAGTGGCGTCACTATGGTTGGTGTCATCCGGTGCGGAGAATTCATGGTGTCCCCCCCCCCCTCCTCAAGACTTCCAACATGAGCAATGGTACACATTTGGAATTTTCCTGCAACAGACCTGAGTGAATTCAAATTAAATACTTTAGTGATAAAAAAGATAGTACTACTGACTGTATTTCAGAAAGATGTATTATTACATTCATTAAACTGAGTTTGTAAACTTCGTCTCCCATTTCATGAAACCATTTGACTGTATGCGTCCTTTTTTTTTAGAACGTTTGCAAAAAAAAACTCTAGATTGATCCGAGCAGCTTTGAATTGTATTCATTTACCTAAGCTCCAGAAGCTCTTCATGGTGTGGCACTTTGTGCTGCTGCTCTGTATGGTGGCACCCTTGGCTACTGCTCTGTATGGTGGCACCCTGTGCTTCTGCTCTGCATGGTGGCACCCTGTGCTACTGCTCTGCACGGTGGCACCCTGTGCTACTGCTCTGCATGGTGGCACCCTGTGCTACTGCTCTGCATGGTGGCACCCTGTGCTACTGCTCTGTATGGTGGCACCCTTGGCTACTGCTCTGCATAGTTGCACCTTGTGCTACTGCTCATGTTTTTAACTATAATCAGTTATAAAACAACCGACTATAGCGAGTTTTTTTTCTGCTATGAAATTTAGAACTGTTCATTTGGTTGTCACCCCTAAAATTGTGTCCCCCGCAGTGGCGTAACCAGCAAAAACTAATAGGGGGGGGGGGCTCACATATTGAAAAAAGACAGTTTGACAGTCTTTTTAGTAACTTTATATAGTAAAATATGTATTGATGATTTGGTTGCGCCACTGGTCACCCGGTGCGGCCTGCATTACCCAAGTGACGCCACTATATATATATATAAATATCAGCGTGTGCATGTTTGTGGGTGTGTGTGTGTGTGAGTGTGTGTCTGGGTGTGTTTGTGGGTATCTGTGAGCGTGAGTGTGGGTGTGGGTTAGGGTGATAACAAAAAAATTTTTTTATGAAACCACTTGCAATCGAGGAACTTTTATGTGTAATTTAAGAATATCAATTGCATTTTAATTTTTTTTGAAAAAAGTTCCCCCACCTCCCCATTTTTTGGAAGAAAAAAGTGAAAAAAATATTTTTTTTTCAAAAAAAGGACATGTTTTTTTTTTAGCTTAATTCAAAAGAGTATTAATAATAACTAATCAACTTTCATTAACAAATAAGATATAGAACAGTTAGTAATATGTACAGAATGTACAAGAAATGTTCAAAACATATTTTGTCCTATGAACTTCAGATTCAAAAATTCAATTTTTCTCGATTTCGCATGAAGTTCCGCCATCAGTTTCATAGCACGTTCAGCAATTTGGTTAGATCTGGGAATGTCAATTATTGACTTCTCGACTGACCAATGGGTCTTTAAACACTTAACTGCCTTCTTGCATTTTATCTTGATGAGTGAGGTAAACAGTTCATTGAAGGACGCTTCATTGTAGTGTTGCGAATCAAACCAAGCATTTGCCCATTCGTAGCAGATGAAGTTGCAGGCAGAAGCGAGAATACTGCGCCCCTCTGATATCAGAAATAATACTATAACAGTAAATATTGCTTGTGAGTTCCATCTTGCCTGGTGTAAATTTGGTAATTTATTCCAGCTGATGCGAGGCCAACGTGGGTTCTCGCCTGTGCTAACATCTTTTTTTCGCAAGAAGCGGTAATCAGCTTGAAGAGTGACATAGTTTTGTGTTAATTTGCCAATGAAGGAATAGTTGAGTTCTTGTTTGCTCGTTGGCTCTTGAAGAAGAAAATTCATGACATGTTTCAGAAGAAGGTCGAGTACATGGTGCTGACAGTCAATATATTGTGGCTTCTAAAAGCCATTGCTCAAGACATCATCCTGTATGAGCTTTACAATCCCGTGCAAATGGTTAGTATTTCTGCGGTCGTGTTGAAAATTAACATACAAATATTTTCTCAAGCATCATATTCATCAATTAGCTGATGTAGTTCATTGTGAATGGCCGCGGCAGAACCACTCTCACATTTGAGAATACCGAGTTTGATTTCAGTTGTCATCTTTTTCAGCAAACCTACTTGATTCTCTTCCCCTTGCACTCTTTTACCATCAAACTGGAGACAATAGGGATCTTTACTTTGAAGTTTTTGAACAATTTTAGTTTTCATTTTCCGTCCTTCAGAAATTATTCGTTTCCAGACACCCGCCTGACTTGGAACCGGCACATCATGACCCTGTTCAGCAATGGTTGCAAGAACGTCATGTGCTTTATGTGTGGGAATGTTTTTCAGTACTAGTAAACCCGCCGTTCTAGTGCTTGCTCTTTGGTATTTCGGTTTGCATTCAGAAGATGACGTTTAAGAAATAGTTGGCGACTCGGGTGAAGAAGCAGAGGTTTCAGAATCCGAAGATTTTGAGACAGTTGTATGTTTTTGTGTAGGTTTTGAGACAGATGTGTGTGTTTATGTAGGTTTTGAGACAGTTGTATGTGTTTGTGCAGGTTGTGAGACAGATGTATGTGTTTTTGTAGGTTGTGATTGAGAAAAGCTGGCTTGAGATTGAGTTTTGGATAGACGGATTCGTTTTCTTGGGTGGAATGATTCCAAAGGGGCTTGTTTGACCATTGAATAACCAATCTTTCCTCCACTGTTAACTTGCCTCTGGTAGAGCTCTTTATCCTCTGTGCTTTTCCATTCTCAATTAACGTTGGTGACATCAAATAACTGAGAAAGAGTTATCAGATGGTTTCTTTTTGTTTTTGTCATATAAATCAATTAGACCATTGAGTTTTATTCTGATTAGTGTGCTGGATAATAGTGGAAAGTCTTGAATTTCCCTCCAGAGCAATTCTATATCAGTAATCATAATTTTGATTCGATCCAGTCGCCGTTTCTGGCTATTGAACAGAAAAGTGAAGTTTTCAAGAATTTGACGGTTTGTCGGCATCCATGTGAGATTGATTAGCTTTTCAACAGATGGAATTCTTGGATACCTTTTCTGTTTAGAAGATGAGGGAAGATGAGTATAGTAAATGCCTTGTTTATAAACAAATGGAAACAGACGACTGAAATGTGCTTAAGAGCAGTCTAGAACGTCAGATATAATAATTCAGTGTGAAATCGAAACCGAGCGTCAAATTGCGCGATATGAGAAAACAAAAATTAAAAGGTGGGGGAACTTTTTTCAATTTAAAAAAAAAAATAATGTTGCTACTGTCATCTACATTCAATTGTTCCTCGAATGTAAGGGGTTTCAGTTTCGTTACGAAAAAAAATGAAAATATTTATCACCCTAGTGTGGGTGTGTGTGTGTTAGACACAATGTCAAGCACATTATTAAACTTGACATGCGGTTATAAATCTTTACTTACTCGATGAAAGACTAGGAACTGTGTTGCTGTGGACACCGTCGTTAGTTGCGTCTTGTGACAAACAAAATGGACGAGATGCATCGCTCTGCGACAAGGCGGTGTTAGATGATACATCGTCGTTATCCTCTTTGATATACTCACATCCAGGTTTATGATATATTGCACTTGAAGGTTCAGATACAAAACGAATCAACTCAACGGAGTTGTCACAGCTGACACGCGTGACAGATAAACCCCGACCAGGGTAGAAGAAACCACTGGACGATAATTTACTAAAGAACAAAGAATCTGGTCTTTCTATGTATAACAGAGGTCGATAGGACGCCAGAAGATGAAGAGAAGAGACGGGGTAAGCTGTATACATGACATTTGAGTAAGCATTGTTAGTGTGGCGAAATATTGCCTTACCATCATTGACATTCATTTTATCTGTGAAGCTATTATTGCGTTTAAGTGAAAATACATGTGCATTTTTACTTTCTTTTGAGTTGTATGCCCATTTTATTTGCAGAGATTTCAATTTATAAGTTTTAAAAACATTTAGCATGGAAGTAAAATACGCCATGAAGCTAAGACATTTAAAAGCTTTAAATATAAACCAATAAATCGCTTTATTACTTTTATATATTAAAACCGAATTACATTTTGAACAAAATGACTCTATAGATTCAAAAACAGCTTTGTTTGTTATTACCTGTTTGAATATTTCTAAAGAAATGTAACAATAGGTTAGTGAACTACAAGTAAAATTACATTTGTTTAATATCTCTGAGGACGTCCTATTATACGATTCATTAAAAACATTCATTGGTATATGTGAAACATGGATATTGTTTAAAGAGGAAATATTTCTTAAACCAGATCTAACCTTGTTATATAGGGTGGAGGATGAAGACAAACAACAATTCAATGTTAAGTACCGGGGAATATGTACAAATGTTTGTACGCTCTCCATAAGAGCCGCACGGTTCTTTGGGCACAGCTGGTTGAGTTTGTGCTACGAAACGGGAAAGTAGATCCACTTGGACATGAATAAACACATGAGTGGACATATGTGACACTCAAACACTGACACATTATCAAAGCGTGAAAGTAGGACATGGCATTATGTTTCATTAATATCTGGGCTCGAAGAAAACACAAGATCAATAATCTGAAAAAAAGGAAATAAAAAATTTGAAACAAATTAGGCCTATAATAGGAAATATTGTTAGTTAACATATAAACAGACAATAATGAATGAAATTTCACATTTCCTGAAGTAAATGCTTACTTTCTAGTCCTCAAAAGTAAACATAAATGTAAATATATGCCTTCATACACTGTTTAAACCTATACTAGTACATGCACGTGCCCAGTGTTATGAATAATAGTTATTTATAAACTAAAGTGCGCATATTCTTAAAACGACGACTTAGTAAGGAGCACTGTGAACTCAACAATCTATATACATAATCGTCTAACATAGACGGTGGTTCGACCGACCGACAGACCTTCACGCCGTGCGGTGTATAGGATGTTCATGGGAATAAAAGCCACATGTCTGCACGTTACAAATACACGAGTTGGAAGCTTACATCGCTAAAAAAAAGTCTGAGTTCTACGTCACACCTTTGCGAAGTTAAAAAAAAAACACTGCTGTGTCATCGATCGTCTCTATAAAAATAGTCTGGGGAATTCCAAAATTAAAGAAACTGAAAAGAGACAATGTATGCTAAATGAGAGTATGTTTAGTGCGCATTTTGTTCATCAAATGAATCTTTCTTGAATAAAAATGTAATGTTGGGGAATTCTAAACACAACAAGGATTTCTTATTAACGAATTAAGATTTTTAATGGTTGCGGAAAAGGGAAGAGGGGGAGTCAAGCAGACGATTCGAGATGCAACACCGCTATTTTTTTAACGTCACGTCTCTCTTTTTTTTTTAAAATACGTCATGTTAAACGTGATAAATTATAAAATTATAAAAAAAGAACTGTTGGAATGGGGGTGTAGGGTTGGGAAAGGAGCGTTTAACGGGGGGGGGGGAGGTAGGGAGAAGTGTAACGTGGTATTGTTAACAGGGTTTGTTGTATGTACATTCGTACATTGAGACCCACTGTGATTCGAGCATGTCTTGAGTGGAAGGGGGTTGGCGGGCGGGGGAGGGAGGGAAGGATGGGTGTGGGGATAAGTCCTTTGGGGCCACATCGAGTAGATAGACATGCTATTTTTGTATATAGACTGATTGTTAAAGCGCTCGAATATATATCACCATTTTCAACTCCAACTGCGTGCCTAATAGCCGGTCCGGGTACCGGGCCTGTTCAGCTAGTATAAACAATAAAATGAATATATCACCATCAGGTAATTAATAAACATAAACATTTTAAACCACTTTCACTTTTATAGTTCTTGATGGATCGTTACTTTATATCACATTGAATAAAACAATTCTTCGCTAAAGCAATCTATCTTTGGCTTTTATTTAATAATAACTTATTAAGGATCTATTTTAATAAAACGCTTAATATATTTAGGATCTATTTTAATTATTTTTTTTTGGTAAACACTTCAAATACAACGCTATTGTATGCCATTTAAAGAGACCATAAAAATGCATAGAATGTAGGAGTTTAAAATACTGTCATACTATAACATGAATTGTGGCTTACAATTATATATATATATATATATATACATATATATATATATATATCAAGAATTACTCCTTTAACAGTTTGAATTTATTTTAACTTAGTTACAATTAATGATAAATAAATGATTCAATAATTTTACAGAGAAAAAAAACACAACTTACGGTACACACTGCGCTGTTTTACCATTACGAAATATCCCTTTTAAAATGTGTCACTAATGGGGAAAATCCGATTGACGTAGTTCACAGGCTTTTAAATGTGAGGGCGAGTATATGAAGGCGTCTTATATACAGTGGCGTTAAGGGGATAGGCAGAGGTGGGGGCGGTCTACAGTGTGCGGCACTTTATCAGATGCGAGAGGGGCCGGCCTCACGAAATGCGGGGCCCAATTGAACGGAATATTTCGCGGGCCCCTCTTCTAATTTTAAAAACATGTGACAAGAGCCATGACTGATAGTTAGTTATATGCTACATGTAAATTGCGGGGTCACTGCCTTTGCGGGGCCCAATTTGGAGCAATCAGCCTAAGGCCGGGCCTGATGGGTGTGTGTGTGGGGGGGGGTGTCTACATTTTGGGTGTTCACTGCATCAGAATACTTAAATGTCGATTTTTCCCTGTTCACAAATTTTTTTTGGAATGCATAATTTTGATTCATTAGTTAAAAAAAAAAATTAAAGTGTATAAAAATGAGGTCAATTTACAATCTAGCTGTTTTTCAGATCTTTATTTATTTATTTTTTTTCAAAAGAGTAGAGTTGAAGGCTTTCAGAATGCTATGTGAGTGTCGTCCAATGCACTTTACTTTTTTAGATTTAATTCAACACAATCTTACGTTATCAAAGCACTTTATGTAAAGTGCGGAGCATTAACATAAACAAGTAAACAGCTGAACTATAATGTACTCTCTCTCTCTCTCTCTCTCTCTCTCTCTCTCTCTCTCCCTATCTCCCACTCTTCCTCTCTCTCTCTTTGAAATATTGCAATACTATCAACTAAATTAACTTATTTCGTATTAGTATTTTTTTTTAAATAACACATCTGACCAGTGGCGTAGCGAGGGGGGGGCAAGGGGGCATCATGCCCCGGGCACTACTAACAAAGGGGCGCCAAATGGTATATTTTACATATAATATTATATGGTTTTCAAATGGAGGGGGGGGGCTAAAAAGATATTGTGCCCCGGGCGCGAGTTAAGCGCCCTACGCCACTGCATCAGACCGACTATATTATAAAAGCTAGTGTAGTGGAAAACCCCCGACGGTTAAAAAATCAAAACATTTTGCTGATTGGTTGTTGATCAATGTACGGCATATCTTGATCGGTTTTACCAAAACAAAAATTGGTTTCTCAAGATTAAGCCCTTCACCACAGACAGTAACTAGACTAGGGCAGGGGTCGGCAACCTTTTGAGACGGAAGAGCCAAAAGTTATAATTTACAATTTTCTGAGTTTTTTTTTAAAGAGCAGCTAAAATTGTTGTTTCAATATTATGGTATTTGATTTAGGCCGCAATTCGATATCGAAAGAGCCGCAACTTGACATCGAAAAAGCCGCATGAGGCTCGCGAGCCGTAGGTTGCCGACCCCTGGACTAGGGGATGGAAATAAGAGCATGGATTGAAAAAAAAAAACGTTTGGAGAGTAGACGGGGGCGTCATTAGCGAAACGGAGAGGGGAGGGAGGGGTGCAGGGGATGAGGAATAATCTCCTAAGGAAACAAGATTTTAAAATACGCAATGGCTACGGTTCGGTCCGACCGAACCCGTATTTTTTTTTACTTCGGGTACCAGCCATAGATAATATTGCTCCACACCCTAACTCTAACCCTATCCCTAACCCTATCCCTTTCCCTATCCCTAACCCTATTCCTAACCCTATCCCTAACTCTAACCCTAAATTTATATATGCCATGCTCCTTATACCCTAATATAATGGTTTTGGCTGGTGCCGGAGCCAGTGCGTTTAAAATAGATGGACTAATTTAATGATGTTTTATAATTCAGTAAAGCGCTATGAGTCTATTGTCACGGGGTGAGTCGTCGTTTCGGGTATGCTTGCGGAAAGAGGGCGGGGGGGGGGAATTAATTTGGTGGACATGGGGCAATCACTCCGTGCGATTTTTGTCGGTTTTTTTTTCCTTCCAGTTTACAATGTTTTATATTAGGTAAATACAATACACAGCGCATAAATTAGACTCATGGCACTTTATAACAGGTTTTTTTTTCCTTCCAGTTTACAATGTTTTATATTAGGTAAATACAATACACAGCGCATAGATTAGACTCATGGCACTTTATAACAGGTTTTTTTTTCCTTCCAGTTTACAATGTTTTATATTAGGTAAATACAATACACAGCGCATAAATTAGACTCATGGCACTTTATAACAGGTGTTTTTTTCCTTCCAGTTTACAATGTTTTATATTAGGTAAATACAATACACAGCGCATAAATTAGACTCATGGCACTTTATAACAGGTGTTTTTTTTTTATTTTCTGTAAGTAAATTAAATATCTAATACAGGGGTAATAATATTCATATTCTCACTGACTGCGCTGGTCATCATAACTGGCCTATGTTTCTAGATTTTTTTAAACGAAAAATCGCTGAAACTTATTAAGAAATGATTTCCATTTTTAAATTTTATTCTCTTTTTTTCTTTAATTACGTTATATAAAACATTGGAAAACGGGAAAACCACTCTAATTTGTGGCGGTGACCCGCCTTGACCCCCCCCCCTCCAACTCCTGCCGAGAGTAGTTCTAGTAATTTAAAATTTTATTCTTTAGCGATAAACGAAAGTAATGATGCTACAAATACTGCTCAATAGACACTTTCTTTTTTTTACAGTTGTTGCCACAATCGAATGAAGATATTTACAACAAGCTGTGACGTCTACATATCTGCTTTCGATAGATTCGAGAATGTTTGAATGTCTCATCTTTGAAAAAACATAAAACAGTTTTTTTTTTTAGTTTTAATTTCGGAATTAAAGCAAACATTATCAATAGTGTGTGTGTGTGTTTTTTTTTTACCCATCATAACAAATGTCCTAACTCGATGCGATCGAGAGAAGTACAAAATAGGCCTGTGTGTCATTGTGTTCAGTGTGTTCTGCAATTCATCTGTGAAAGCATAAATGTGTTAATTTTATTATTATTTAGTGTGTGTGTGTGTGTGTGTGTAGGTGAATACATGAGTCTCCACCAAGGAGGTTGAATTACTGGAGGCGGCATGACGTCACTAGGCTGAAGCCAGTGGGCGTTGCCTATCACCACATTGTTCGACGCAAAACATTGGTAGCTGTGTAGTGTGTATATTATATTATTGTACTTATTTGAACGTTATAAAACACTGTATTATAATTTTAAAAAAAAGTAATAAATGCCCTCTTGTTTGGCGTACGGTTGTACACAACGACGACAAGAAAACGGGATATTGCTTTATCAGTTAGTCACTATAATAATAATGCTAATTAGTTAATTTGTTTTTACTTAATACTGTTGCTGTAAAACAGTGCTGTTGTGATATGCAATAAACATCTAGATGATGACACAATGCCGTTGGCAAAAGGAGAACCTAACGTTTATGATTGTTGCCGTCAATGGTTCATTTAAGTTGCCTGTTGGCTATGCTTTAATGGATGGATTAGGTGGCATTGAGAGAGCAAGTCTTGTGCGATAATGCATTACAGGACTTTATGATATTAGTGTTACAGTGACTTCTTTGACTTTTTAAGGTTCGGCATCCAATTTAGCCATGGTCAAAAATCTTGGGTGTAATCTTGATGCTACCGGTAATCAATTCAAAAGCTATTTTAAGCATCCAATTACTGATCTAAATATTGCTGTATTTTTAGATCCATACCACATGATGAAACTTGTACGTAATACTTTAGGGGACAAAAAAAATTGTTCGTTGATGGTGATGGTAATTTTATCAAATGGGATTACATTGAGAAATGGCATAAAATTCATGAAAATGAAGGGTTGCATTTTGGTAATAAATTGAGGTCATCACACATCATATGGCAGAAAATCAAAATGAATGTGAGATTAGCAGCACAGCTGCTTAGTGAGTCCGTTGCGTCTTCACTGGAGTTTTGTTTAAACGAAAAAGGGCCAGGATTTGATGGTTGTGAGCCAACTATCCGTATTTTCAATTCCTTTTTCGACATATTGACCTCACGAAATCAGAAAGGTAAAGGTTTTCATAGTCCTTTGAGCATCTCAAATATCGATACGGTGCAATGCGAAGACATACATAGCTTGTTTACGTGAATCGCCAAATGGCAGGCTCATGTTTGATTCTTGTCGTAAAACAGGTTTTATTGGCTTTTTAAATGTGCATCCAGGCCCACCGACAGAAATTTCGGGCCCCTGGGCAGGGCTGTCACGCCCCCCCCGTGCTGATAATAATATTTTCAAAAGTTAATTGGCCAGCTCCCTCCGGGCCCCTAAAACTCGCCGGGCCCCTGGGCATTTGCCCCCCCCCCATGCCCCTCTCTCAGCGGGTCCTTGTGTATCGATAGTTTGTTGTTATCGTTTGATTTACTGATTGCTTCGAAACGCTTCGAAAGGCAATATTGACAAGATTGTTTTTAGTTTAGTTTACGCTAGCCATTTTTCATTGTTTGATCAAAAGCTTTGCAATAAACATCAAAGTATAAATACAAAATATTATGTATTATGTAAAAATACAATTTTCACCCTGGCTTAATTTCGATTTAGCGTATAATATAAGCTTTATAGGCCTCTATCAGCTGATCGTTACATAGACTACAGCGCTTTGTAATTGACACATTAGAATATCTATTCCACTAGTAATTAACTAGGGCCTTAGCAGACGTTAGAAAAAAAGTGATGACAAAATACAAAGCTCATTGGAGTCGTTACTAGAATGAGAAAACTGATATCATAATGAACTGCCATCACGAGTTGAATGTTATTGCGTCGAACAATATGGCGATAGGCTCCGCCCACTGGCTTCAGCCGCTAGGAACCATCTGATAGCAGCCGCCGCCTCCAGTAATCTAACCTCCTTGATCTCCACGTGAAAGTGCAGGATTTGTCAGTAAATGTTTTCGGGACATATGATTAATAGTTAAAGGCGAGAATAAAGATCCATTTTTTATGAGCCTGTTCATTGATACGAAGATGCTGGCAGTATTGGCCCAATATCCGCTCCCCCGGTGCCGACACTTCAAGGGGATCGATAAACCATTAGGTTTTACGACAGATATTGTGGGTCATTGACATTTTCGCAACACACGTGCAAATAAACCAAAGATTAAATGCATAAAAGAAAGAGATGTTGTGAATAATTGCATGTATTTATAAAAGAAAGAGATGTTGTAAATAATTGCATGTATTTAGAAAAGAAAGAGATGTTGTCATTAATTGCATGTATTTATAAAAGCTTTGGCGACCAACTTCACATCAGCTCGAGGCCCACAATTTGAGAACCACGTGTGTAGTGTACATGGGCGTATTCATGGGGGGGGGGGCAAGGGGGGCATTTGCCACCCCCCTACATTTTGAAAAAATGTCATATAAGAGGGAGGCATTTGCTCCCCCCCCCTTACATTTAAAAAAAATGACATAAAGTTGTTATTTGCCCCCCCTCCCCCGGAAAAATTCCTAGCGACGCCCATGCTAGTGTATTGACTTATTCACATAAGGTTTATTAATTTTATTAGACTTTGTTTCTTCAATTACCAAGTATGAGAGTTATTTTAATAGGAATATCATTGATTTTAAGTTGTTAAATGATGGACATCTCGCTAGACTGTGAATCCATTAATTTAATGTATGAGAAAAAAAAAGTCTTTATCACCTTACAAAAAAAAAACGAAACTGTTAATGCCAGCGGTAGCGCGCCTAAATTTGTCATTTTATGCTTGCAAAATAGCAATATATTGGATCGATCAAAATATTTTTAGTAAATTATATTTATTTTACTACCGCCATAAATATACACATTTTACGCAAACTAATTACAAATAAAAAAAATTGGGCGTACAATTCAGTAAAATCTTGTGCAGAAATAAATTCCTGATTTTTTAATGAATTTCTTTTCTTAATAGTCTCAACCTAATAAATATATATTCAATCTTACCATATTTATTAATAACTCTCATCATGCGAATATTCCTTAAAGTAGATTCCGTTAAAATGTGACTATTGTATCCCTTTTTTTTTTGTTGTTTGTTTGTTTTTACAATATTTTTTAGTCCTGGGTGTTTGAAAGACGACCTTTTTTTTTCCTTTTTTCTTTGGCTTGACATTGAACAACATACCACCACATGTCAGTGACGTCACTGATGTGCGTCATCATCTTAAAACACATATTTTTATCTTTTAAACTCTATGCTTTCTTGAATGGCTGCACTAAATGCATGACTTATCAGTTATCGGAATAAAACATTTTTTTATTTACTTGCAGCGAACGTTACTGACGTAGGTTGTCATCAGTGATGTCCATTAAAAAAACGAAACAAAAAAAAAAACTTCCGTGTATTTAGTTCTGAATTTAAATAAAAAATACATATATAGTGTTATTTGAAAGATCCAGAATCCTACAATAAATAAATAAAAAAGCTTCAAAATGCAAATTATGTTTTTAAAGTGTCGTTCAATAGACGATTATCGTCATCGTAAGATTGTAAATTGACGATAAACCACGTGATATAAAGATAACAATAACTAGACTATAAAGACTAACTGGAACGTCGGATCACAGGTAGTAATTAAATCTACTTTACAGGGGCGGCGT
This sequence comes from Bulinus truncatus, assembly GCA_021962125.1. Lineage (NCBI taxonomy): Eukaryota > Metazoa > Mollusca > Gastropoda > Planorbidae > Bulinus > Bulinus truncatus. Next base: position 4,121,349 of record JAGDYQ010000060.1, on the reverse strand, counting down.
CTGAGTTACTTTTGTAGTTGGCCGGACTTATCGACTACGGACTGTTCGACCATTTATTAACTTTGTCAGTAAAACTCCTGGGCGAGTATGTATGGATTTTATTTTAAAAAATGTTAATGTGTTGAAAATATTTAAACAATTAAAACACATAATATTATCAAAGTTAATAAGCATATTTAAAACAAAGAGATAATTCATATATTGGTAGATTAGGTTTACATGGTCGAATAGTCCGGGATGAAATGTGTGTGTCAATTGTTGGGCTTAGAGTGAGTGTCATTTGTTGGGCTTATAGTGAGTGTCAATTGTTGGGCTTAGAGTAAGTGCCATTTGTTGGGCTTAGAGTGTGTGTCATTTGTTGGGCTTAGAGTGAGTGTCATTTGTTGGGCTTAGAGTGAGTGTCATTTGTTGGGCTTAGAGTGAGTGTCATTTGTTGGGCTTAGAGTGAGTGTCATTTGTTGGGCTTAGAGTGAGTGTCATTTGTTGGGCTTAGAGTGAGTGTCATTTGTTGGGCTTAGAGTGAGTGTCATTTGTTGGGCTTAGAGTGAGTGTCATTTGTTGGGCTTAGAGTGAGTGTCATTTGTTGGGCTTAGAGTGAGTGTCATTTGTTGAGCTTAGAGTGAGTGTCATTTGTTGGGCTTAGAGTGAGTGTCATTTGTTGGGCTTAGAGTGAGTGTCAATTGTTGGGCTTAGAGTGAGTGCCATTTGTTGGGCTTAGAGTGTGTGTCATTTGTTGGGCTTAGAGTGAGTGTCATTTGTTGGTCTTAGAATGAGTGTCATTTGTTGGGCTTAGAGTGAGTGTCATTTGTTGGGCTTAGAGTGAGTGTCATTTGTTGGGTTTAGAGTGAGTGTCATTTGTTGGGCTTAGAGTGAGTGTCATTTGTTGGGCTTAGAGTGAGTGTCATTTGTTGGGCTTAGAGTGAGTGTCATTTGTTGGGCTTAGAGTGAGTGTCATTTGTTGGGCTTAGAGTGAGTGTCAATTGTTGGGCTTATAGTGTGTGTCATTTGTTGGGCTTAGAGTGAGTGTCATTTGTTGGGCTTAGAGTGAGTGTCATTTGTTGGGCTTAGAGTGTGTTATTTGTTGGGCTTATAGTGTGTGTCATTTGTTGGGCTTAGAGTGTGTTATTTGTTGGGCTCGTCGCTTAGTTCAAGGCCAACCATATCTCTGGTTTCGACACTACCTATGAAATGTACAGTATACTGTTAACGTCCTGCTAATTACTTGTACCAGTTAAGATGCAGACTTAAACGTTGCTTTAACGGCAATAATGGAAAGGCCCCACAAAAAAGCCAAATGTAGGCCTAACCCTTGTATTATTATTTTCACTGTGTCTCCTTTATTCAAATGAGACTACAATTTTCATCTGCAGTAGGTGCCTCAACCAACCGATTTCTCATAAGGGACTGATACAGGCCGGGATTTACACTTCACAAGGCCCTAAGCTATTTGAGATATGGGGCCCTTTATAACTCCACGTATTATATGTAAATTCGAAATAGTTACGTACATATGACAATCACTCACTTGGACAATTTTTTTGGGACCCCCAAGAAAATGGGGTCCTTAAATGTTATAATCAGTATTTTATTTATCTAAATATGAATATTACAAGAAATTTATGAAGGTTTTCAATAGTCATAATTCAGTAGATCACAATAAAAAAACTGCATAGATTAAATCAAAGATGTAGAAATAATCTTAAGATTCATTATATGAGTCTAATAGTCTTTGAGAATTCTCAGAGGTCATTTTAACTGTAAATAATTAAAAAAACCTGTCAAAATTTCTTATGAGGATTGTTAATGATCCTTAAATTGTTTCCAGAAATTGCATTTTCTGCTTTTTCACTTGGAGGGATTGGTACCTCCATTCACTGTTTTTGAAGAATCCATGAAAACATCTATATATACTTTAAGATTTTTTTTGTCTAAAGAAATGAACTCAGGTTTAATAAATCATACAATAACAAAATGAAAATTATTACTGTCCTTACCTATGTCCAAGGTTTGTATTGCATTCGTAAGTTTTCAGCTTCACTAAAGAATTTCATTCAAGCACGATATATTCAAAACAAATCCACATATTATGCAGTGAACGACAATGCAACTAGAATCTTAAAACTCTATTTGAAACAATCGAAAACATCACTTCGTATCAATATTGATATATCTAATACACGCGGCTTATCAGTGTACATTAAATCTTCAAAGTTTGATTTGACAAGAAACGAAAATGCGATTTCCTTGTCGAAGTTTAAAAAGATCATCTATGTCGCCGAATTCGTTCTAATAAGTCCTTTCTCCATTTATTTGAAATGCAAGACTACAGATTTAGCAAACACCTGGCCACTAAGCACCGTGTTTTTACTAACTCGGCCTGTATTTCAACTAGGGAGCGACCGATAATCGGATCGCTATCGGTATCGGACCGATATTGGCACTATGGGTTAACTGTCGGACCGGCCGTTTTTTGGCTGCCGATACATTGTTTTTTTTTTCACAACAGAGTTGCAGAAAAAAAATCAGTAAATAACCCAATTCTATAACCAGATCAGACAAGATTTAAAAAAAAGGAAAAAAAAACCCGTACACAGAAATTGTCACGTCTTCCTCAGAGATATGACCTTGAAACAATAGGATTGGCATTTCTTAATTCTAATGTATGACCTTGAATGATACAATTAGTGAACATCTGTGTGTATTTTTTGTTGGGATGGAAAGTTGGGGGGGGGGGTGGGGGGAAGCAAGACTTACGTGTGGGCGAAGTGTCACGAAATATGACAGGGAAGGGGTAAGCATGGGTTGACATAAGTCATTAGCTGTAACATGAGAGAAACACGTGTTTGGCATTGTTGTTGATTAAAAAAAAATATCGGTATCTGGGGGAGGGGGGGGGTAAACAAGACACGCGTGGGCGAAGTGTTACAAAATATGTGAACTTGGCTTGAAATACGTCATATAGCACGAGAATAACACGTGTTTGGCATTGTTGTTGCTTAAGGGGCTGTCCATTAATTACGTCAACAAAATAGGGGGGGGGTCAGAAAATTTTTGACAATTGTTGACAAGGGGGAGGGGGGGAGGTCAAGAAAAGTTGACGTCAACAATGTTACTTTTTAAAATTTAATATAATTACTTAATAAATAGGAAAATAAAGCAGCGTTTGTAGTTTTGTGTTACACACTCGCTTAACATTCAGTATTTTAATTAAACTAACTATATTCCTACTAATTTTGCCACATAAACATTTTGGAAGCCACCTTTTTTAGGGGGGGGGTAATCAAATGTTGACGTAATTTTATAGGGGGGGGGGTCTCTGGAAGTTTGACAAGTTGTTGACAAGGGGAAGGGAGGTAAAAATCGCCAAAAATTTGTTGACATAAATAATGGACAGCCCCTAAAAAGAAAATGTCGGTATCGGTAAAAATGCTGGGGGAAAATATCGGTATCGGACTATCGGTAAAAAGGCATATCGGTCGCTCCCTAATTTCAACAATACATTGTATTCGCTGTATTGGGCCGACTGGCCACTTTTCGTTCTTTGCTTGGCACGCCCATTCACCAAGCGACTTCGTTCATCTCTCTCAGCAATGCCGGATTCTATTACAACGAGGCCAGTGGTAGCCTTGTGTGTGAGGGATGTGGTAGTACCGTAGACGTGTTGGCACTGAGCAGTTCGAGCCGAATAATTAATAGATATTATGCAGATGGCTGCACGTACGTCAACAATGGTGAAGAGCCTGATATCTCTGGGACTAATTGTGAAATTAACATTTCCACGGATAGAGATCCGAAAGGAGAAATAGAAGGGAGTTTTAGCATGGTCAGTAATCACTCTGAAGAAAATGACTATGAACTTCCTGAAAATGACCAGAAACCTAACAGTTTATCCTGCCCTGTCTCAGAAAAAGTCCAGCCATTTGATGAAGAAAAACATTTTAATGATTTAACTCAAATGCAAGGTACATTGTATTTGTAAAATCACCACATTGTTTGCTTAGGCCTAAACCCTTTTTATTTTAAAGAAATGTAATGGCATGACTGACAGTCAACTGAGATTAAGACATAGACATACCATAATTCTTAAACCAATGACATAAGATCAATTAAAACTGTTATAGTGTAGATAGCTTGTTGCCCAAAGGCATTTTGACGCATTGCCACCCCGCGATTAATTGAGCCAACAATAATACACCATTTAGGCTATGTGTTGTGAATGTTAAACGTGATATTCAGTGATATCACTTTAGGAAAAATGTGCTGGCTATTCGGAACCCACCGCAAACTTCACATAGTTTCATCCTACTAAACTTGCCGTAAGAGTAAGAAGTTACCAGCTTGTGTTTTTGATATTTTCAACGGATTCATTAAAGACAAAAGATTTTCTTTAGAAATAAAAGTTGCAAATTAGATTATCTGTAACGTTATTAGAGTACATACACATAATAATAAATAATAAATAAAAAATCTATGAAAACATTTCAGCGTAAAATATTTGTTTGTTGTTGCTTTTGTTTTTGTAGTTATGTTTTACGGTGAAATAGATGCAAAGTCTATTACAGTATGGCTACAAATACTTTAAAGTTGTATATTGTTTAGCTATAATTCGTTGAATAGTTTATTTTTTCTGACGTTTACTGGAAGTAGACATATAATTTAAAAAATAAAAAATACCCGATAAGATATGTGACTACCGTTGATAAAAGATGTTTTTGTTCATAATTAGAGATGTTATCGAAAAAAAAGGTATATTGGTGAATCAAAGAATTTTTTTTTTCAAGATTTATCTTTATATAAAAATAAAAATTATTCTTTTAATGTTTATGAATGAATGCTGGGTAACCACGACATGGGCGTGAGACCTAAAAACTGCCATAAAATAACTCTGTAGTTGGTCAAAGGGGCGTGGTTTTCATAGATTGTCACTTGGGCTCGAGTAGCTATGAAGCCAAAAAAAGCCATACGCCATACAAAAAATAAGTAAATAGGCCTCGTCCGTTAAACAGCGGTTTTTTTTTTATCGCTAACTTCATCGAGCGAAATAAAAGGAATTCTGACTGGCTTCTGGAAATAGTCATATTATGTAGATCTGGAAGAATACTCTTTTAGGGCATTTCCCAGGAGATATACGTCTGGTCATTAGAGGCCGTTCACATAATGTATTATATAGCGCCGAAGAGGGGGTGGATGCGAATTTGTTATTTTTGTTATATTGTTATATCACACAAGTGTTACATAATGTTATATGAGGGGGGAGGGTGCAAATTGACATTTTTTAGTTATAGGCTTATGGGCTCTTCTTGGTAACTGGCATTTGGCCCATAGTGACATTAATTCGGCCCTGGTTGTTGGAGGAGGGGGTCGAATTTGGGTTGAAGAATTTATGACGTCAGCTCTGTTGTAAGTTAATGTGATTGTTATTTACTCATGTCATTATTTAAACTACGTGTACCTTAAAGGCTGAGCTAAGACCTTGCGTCAACAAGCGTCAGCTGAAATAGATAACGGGAATTTCCATGCTGCAATCTAACAATAACAACTAGCGTATGGAGTAAAAGCATCTATATACATATTATTCATTTTAATCTCTGCGTTAAATCGAAAGCGGAAAAGAAGAATTCATAATGGCATCTTGCCCGCGTCCATATTTCTTTTTGAAAAATCTACAGTTTTAAATAGTTTCTGTGGTTTATATTATGAAATGTTAAAGTCCCAAATATTAAAGGTAATAATTAACATATAATATCATTCAAATTAATGTAGTATTTATTACAACAGATATCATTTTAACATCGTCAAACGTAAACAATAGTAATAAACGGAAGTTAAAAAAAATAATTGAGCAATATTTTTTTCATAAAACATTGAAATTTTCATTTTGTTCATATGACGTGGTGGCTGAATGAATAAGCTGCTTAGAATTATATATATATATATATATATATATATATATATATATATATATATATATATATATATATATATGTATATATTTAATGCTGACTATCCAGGTTCTATTCATTTTTTGTATTGTTGCTTTTTTTTTCAGAATGCATACTTTTAGTTGTTTTAATGAAAAGTAACTAATTAGATCTCTTTGAATTTTTTTTTATTAAAAAAAAATTATCTTTTAGGATGTTGTAAGAAAAAGAAACAACAATTAATTAGATTTTTAATTATTTTATAACTTAACAATTATTTTGAAAATTTGTATCAAAGCTGAACACAGAGGCGTACCTAGGGTGGGGGGAGGGGAGTCCAAAATCGAAAGTCCCGCCGGAAGCCCCCAAAATTATTTTTTATGTTAAATATTGAGTGCATAATCTCATATCTTGGTATATAATGTTAAAATGCAGGCCAAGCCCCCGGGCCCACAAATCCCTAGGTTTGGAACTGGCTTTACAATAGTCTCTATTCATGCAAAAGCTTTGCAGGGTACCCCAGGCCCAAGCTTGAGGGGAGCTTACTAAATTATTTTTGACATTAAATATTAAGTACATAATCTCATGTTATGGTATTGAATGTCAAAATGCAGGGGCCCCAAAACAGGCCAATCCCCCGGGCCCCCAAGTCCCTAGGTTCGGCACTGGATGAACAATAGTCTATCTCTATGCAAAGGCTTTGCATGGTACAATATGATTGTGTGACGTGGTGGCTGAATGGCTAAGCAACTTGGGGTTTTCTTTTTATTCTGACTATCCAGGTTCGATACCTCTCTTTGGCATTTTGTTTTATTTATTGTTGTTGTTTTTTTTAGAATTTATCCTTTTGGTTATTTTAATGAAAAGTAACTTATTAGATCTCTTTGACATTTTTATATTGAAATGATTTATCCTTTAAGATGTTGTAAGAAAGAGAAACAACAACCAATTAGGTATTTCATAACTTAAAAAAAAAAAAAAAACTTTTTTGAAAATATTTGTCAAAGCTGAACACAGAGGCGTACGTAGGGTGGGGGAAGGGGGGGGGGTCCAGAATTGAAAGTCGCGCCTGGTCCCAGCTTGAGGGGAAACCCCCAAAACTATTTTTACATTAAATATTAAGTACCTAATCTCATGTCATGGTATCGAACGTCAAAATGCAGGGGACCCAAAAGAGGCCAAGCCCCCGGGCCCCCGAATCCCTAGGTTTGGCACTGGCTTTACAATAGTCTATCTTCATGCGAAAGCTTTGCAGGGTACAGCTAGTTTAATATATAATATAACTAACAATACTTTTTTTATCACTTTATACCCGTGTAAGCCTTTCTTATGGCCAATCAGTGTGGTAGATGTTTATTTCGTCAAACATGCCAAAACCTGTTAACAAAGTAGACAAAAAATGCCTCCAAATTATTAAAAATAGACCCGCCAATTTACAATCAATTCATTTATTATTATTTGTAAAAAAAACATTTTTCTGATTTGTACATTAACAGTAGAAAGCAGAGGCGAAGTGAGTGGCGCTACTTACAAAGGGACGCCAAATGGCATATTTTACAAATAATATTATATAGTTTTCGAATTGGGGGGGGGGCGCTAAAAAGGTATTGTTCCCCAGGCGCGAGATAAGCTCGCTACGGCAGTGGTAGTAAAAAAAAACTTAAAATCAATCATCGACGAATCTGTTTGTTTGTTTATTTATTTTATCGCCTTATAAAAGCCATCGTTTTGACAAAAAGCCATCGTTTTAACATAAGAAAAGTTACAAATATGTATGTTTTTCATTGATGTATATGTGTTAACAAATGCAAACAAGTGAACTAAAATTAGGTTCATTCTTGTTCAAAATCATTTAAAATCTCACCTCATGGCAATATTCTAACTTCTGTAACAGTCAAATAAGGGTAGGTAAAGAAATGTTAAAGCTGATTACCTTGCAGCAGGCTTGTTACCAATAGAGTAATGACGAATAGTATACTCAAGTGACTAATGTATGTGTGTATTAGAACTTCAAATGACTTCTTTCAGTACATCACTGGAAATAGATTTCATTTGACTCCGACTTTTTACATTTATTACAAAATCTCAAGGAATGCTAACTCATACCAGCTTTTATTGTATTTTACATTTTTTCTAACACAACCTTACATCCCCACCAAGCTAACATAACAAGTCTCTTTCGTCTGGTATTGCTCACATTGTTACCTCAGGACTTTAGCGGGTAGCACACTGTCAATCTATACATCGACTGGGTAATAAGTGATATAAATAACACATGATAGGTCGATTTTCTACACAAAAGCAACACACTATATAATGACCACACTATATATATATATATATATATATATATATATATATATATATACATATATAGATAGAGAGATAGATAGATAGATAGATAGATAGATAAAGTCTCTCTCTCTCTTTTTCTCTCTCTATTTTTTCTCTCTCTGTTGCGTAAATATGGCGCACGTGTTTCATTTGTACCATATATTTGAAACATTTTATCCCGATGCAGAACCGTTAAAACAGCAAAAGTGAGCAGTGTGCTGGGATGGAACTATGACAACCAGTCAAAAGAAATCACTGCGTCATGTCCTCCAATCTCTCTCTCTCTCTCTCACATACACGCAAACACATACACAAACACACATGTGTGAGGCCCAAAAGCGGCGGTGGTGGTGTTCGTTGTGCGTTGAGTTGTGCCCCCCCCCCTTGTATACCAATGCTGTATATTCACGCGCGTACAATTTTTATAAATGGGTCCCACATGTCTTCTTTTCACCAGAGCTCTAAATTTCTGTCGGCGGCCCTCCATATGAACGTTATTCAATACCAGTAACTGTTTCTATTATTTTGATTTAATACTAATGTGTACGATGCGTGTGTGTGTGTGTGTAAGTGTGTACAATACGTGCATTTGTGTAAAAAATAAATTATAACTCCTTTAATTTTTATTTTTCAACTGATCACATTTAGGACAAAGATCAAGTCATGAGCTCAAGTTCCGGTTATTACAGAAAGAAAATAATTCCTTAAGAGCACAACTGAAATGCAGAATCTGTAAGGTCACTCCCGTAACAAACACTCTACGCCTGTGACGTCTGCTCCAAAGAGTTAACTCGATGTCCAGGGTGCAATCAGAAAATTTTGGCCACAGCTACTGTGTACCTAGTCTGAGGTAAACGAAGGTCTCGGACAAGACTTATAAAAAATACAACATGTTAAGAAAGTCCTTAAGGAAAATAGTGAGGGGAAAAAAGCAACCAGTAAACGGGATTACTTTTGACAAGACAAAATTGTTATATAAGCGTCCAATGAAATTGTTACAAACTCGTCAAATCAAGTGCATCAAATACAATTGCAACAAGTGCATCAAATACTATTGCAACAAGTGCCTCAAATACCATTGCAACAAGTGCATCAAATACAATTGCAACAAGTGCATCAAATACAATTGCAACAAGTGCATCCAATGAAATAGTTACAAGTGTATCAGATCAGGTGCATCCAATGAAATAGTTACAAGTGTATCAGATCAAGTGCGTCCAATGAAATAGTTACAAGTGTATCAGATCAGGTGCATCCAATGAAATAGTTACAAGTGTATCAGATCAGGTGCATCCAATGAAATAGTTACAAGTGTATCAGATCAGGTGCATCCAATGAAATAGTTACAAGTGTATCAGATCAGGTGCGTCCAATGAAATAGTTACAAATGGATGAAATGAAAATGTTTGCAAGTGCGTCCATTGAAATTGCTACAAGTACATTAAATCAAGTGCATCAAATGAACTTGTAACAAGTGCATCAAATGAAATTACTACAAGTGCATCAAATCAAGTGCATCAAATGAACTTGTCACAAGTGAATCAAATCTGCTAGATTATAACATGGCCTACTGTATTGAAAAAAAAATCAGTCTGACAATAAGCTTACTCTAAAACCATTTGTTGTTATTTAAAATAAAATTATATTGCTCAAAATATGTTTGTCTCTGTGATATAATATATATATATATATATTAGTTATGGAAACTTCATGTGAATCGGAGCGGAGAATCGAAAGAATCTGTACATTTTGCTGGTATCGGAATCGAATCGAAGGGTTTTGAATGTAACTTTCTATTCCTTTTCGATTTACACGGTGATAAACTAATAATGTCATTTGTTGTCTAAGTGATGAAATGTGTCGAGTCATATGTGCGCATAGTGTGCGTTAACATTCTTACAACCTTTTGTTTAGTATAACGTTAATGCAATTATAGATGCACATATTATGACATGAAGTGGCATTTAACCATAGCATGATAACATACAATGCAAGATCTCTTCGTCACGTGTTTCATTAGTTCTTGCGTCATGCATTGAGGGTTACAAAGACATCGCACACTGTCTGGTGATCAGCGCAACCATTTACTTGATAGGGATGGTCGTGTGGTAAAGCGCTCGACTTTCCACCTGAAGGAAAATGGTTCGATGTTCGGTGAGGACCAAGGACATTTTTTCAGGTCTTGGCTCAAGTTCCCGACATATCTCCCGTGTTGCCTCCAACTTGATATCTGTCTATGTCCCCCTTCCCCCATCCACCCACTCCAACACAGTGGCGTAGCGAGCTTAACTCGCGCCCGGAGCGCACATCCTTTCTTAGCCCCCCACCCCATTCGAAAACCATATAGTATTATATGTAAAGTTTGTGAGTAGCGCACGGGCATGATGTCCCCTTGCCCAATCCACGCTACGCCACAGCCCCAACAGACTGTGATAAAATACCGAGACACAATTGTAGGTGTATAACCAGATTTTGTCTGTCACCCCAGCCGTGGTTATGAAAGTATACCTCTATTTTCCCTGTGTATTTACTGACTCACCAAAACAGTTACAGTAAAGATATTTTACCTGTGTATTTACTGACTCATCATAACAGTTACAGTAAAGATATTTTACCTGTGTATTTACTGACTCATCATAACAGTTACAGTAAAGATATTTTACCTGTGTATTTACTGACTCATCATAACAGTTACAGTAAAGATATTTTACCTGTGTATTTACTGACTCACCAAAACAGTTACAGTAAAGATATTTTCCCTGTGTATTTACTGACTCACCAAAACAGTTACAGTAAAGATATTTTCCCTGTGTATTTACTGACTCACCAAAACAGTTACAGTAAAGATATTTTCCCTGTGTATTTACTGACTCACCAAAACAGTTACAGTAAAGATATTTTCCCTGTGTATTTACTGACTCACCAAAACAGTTACAGTAAAGATATTTTACCCAACTTAAACTGCTCAACACACTCTGGATTTGCAAAAAAAAAACAACACAGAAACAGGTTGTTTATTATTTTTTAAATCATGCTTTTTAATAGTTGATTACAATATTTAAAAAAAAAACTGATCGGTTTTTGTTTTCTATGGAAATATTTTTTTAGAAATCTCGTTCATTTTTTTTTTCTGAAAGGAAGACAACATCACAGGAAGGCAGTGTTTCTTGGAGCTTTTATCTGGGGAAAAAATGACATTTCTTCCAGTAATAAAACATTTTGATAACAAAAAAAGAAAGAAAGCCTGGTGTGATATGTATATATCAAGAAGTTGTCAACATTCAACATTTTTTTTCTATTGCTATGCTTTTTTTTTTTTTTTTGGGGGGGGGGGTATTGAACTAAACAATGGAAGAAGAATTATCAACTTATTTGTTTTTTTCAGAAATAGTTAAAATATTTTCTTTTAAAATGCATGCTCGTCATTTGTATATGCACGGCAGTACAAGCATGCACGTCATCTGTTATTAGTAAAATTTGTAATACAAACTTAACACATTTAAGTGTCCTTACAAATTCACGTCTTCTAGTTTAGTTTGATATCTATATATTGACTGACATACATATTATGACCTGAAATGACACCAATGCACAGCGTGATAACAACCAGTACAATATCATTTTGTCACGTGACATTAGCACTTTAGAGATGTGGCATGCTTTGAGCAAACGAAAACTTCACAGTGTACGGTGTTCAACATTAAGATTCGTATGCAAATAACACGTGGCATTTTGTCACGTGACAAAAATTGTATACGTTGTACGTAGTATAATTTGACGTCTTATGCTATCGTATTGTTGAAATGTGCAATGTATGTAGCCTGTGCACATTGTGGTGCACTTACATCATAACATCATCTAGATTAGTATGCTAACTATTCATTTATTGACATCATATTTAGCAATGAAATGATATCAGTGAACAGCAAGGCACTTAACAGAGCAAGGTCGCTTAGTCACGTGAAATGAGCCAGTCCTTGTCTGCTGTCAATAGATCTGTTTATGTGTCAGTCTATATCTCCTGTCAATAGATCTGTTTATGTGTCAGTCAATATCTGATGTCAATAGATCTGTTTATGTGTCATTCTGCTGTCAACAGATCTGTCTATGTGTCAGTCTATATCTCCTGTCAACACATCTGTTTATGTGTCAGTCTGTATCTGCTGTCAATAGATCTGTTTATGTGTCAGTCTGTATCTCCTGTCAACAGATCTGTTTATGTGTCAGCGTGTTTATCCAGTCAAAAGCTGAGTATATGTGTAATTGAATGTGTGTGCATCTGTCTGAGAGTATATCTCATTACAGTAATGTGTGGTGGTGATTACTTCAATGAACGGGCGTCAGGAATAGTACCTATAAGCTAAATGAAAAACGGCATTTAGATATAGTTTAAAACAGTTTATCCTCACTTGATTTCATCACGTCTAAGCGTTGAAAAGCGTATTAAAATTATATTTTAAGGTATATTTTTTTTAATTCAACTGCTACCATTGTGATCAAGCTTGAGTAAGCGTTTTCCTTCTGGTTTTAAACAAAATCTTTATCTCTAACTCAAGCTAAGATGTTTCAAAAGTCCACACAATGGTCTTTAATGAGAAGAAGCTATAATTAAATATTGGTTTTCTGTTACTACTTTTCTAAGACATGGATGTCAGGAATCGGAGTCAAGAATCGATGTTTTTGAAAAGAATCGAAATCAAATAGGCTTCGATAAAAATTCTGAAATCGTCCCAACTCCACATTGGAAAAAAAAGTACAATGCTCCAATTTATTTGACCAGATCTAATTAATAAGTTCCTTTAGCCCGTCAGGGCAGATGAATTCATCTATTTCTATATGAAGGGATTGTGTGGTTAGCACAACGACCAGCCGCCTTCACTTCCCCAACTTAACTCAGGTACCCATTTAAACTTAGGTGGACTTGTGAAACGACTTTGAAACCAATTTCACCTGGAAAAAATCACAAAGGGTCTCACCGAGGATCGAACCCGGAATACTTAGTTGACAGTCGAGAATCTACACCACTCCGCCATCCGGCCCAGTAAACAAAACAAAAAATAAAATAAAATTAGATTTAAATACAAATAAGAACTGGACAATATTTAAAACCGTGACTAATACCCTTACATATATACTAGATCCATGGGCGCCGAGAGCCAACACGGGCCCCAGGGCAGAACATCATTGCGGGCCCCTAAATAAACAAAAAGTCGTGAAAAAATTGACATGGTCGGGGCGGCCGGGCACCCTTACAGATGCGGGCCACCTGGCAATGACCCCCCTCTGCCCCCCACCCTCTCGGCGCCCCTGACTAGATCAACGATAGGCATACTACGTCCCGTGGCTCACCAGTCGTTTCAGAGTGAAGCACAACGCAACAGTAACCTTTGTGATGTGATGTTTGCGTTTAGTTTATATTACTTCATGCCAACTCTCCATCTTTGTCCGGTCCGCTAGCCAGGTTTACCAGCCATTGATTTAGATGATGTTATGAATGCCTTTACTGCACAGAAAGCACGACGTGAGGCAATGTGAATTGAGATTTGTCACTTGTGCATTATCTCGTCACTAAACAATGGAATTATTCATTAAAAGAGTTTTAATGATTATTGTTTGTTATTTTTATTGATATACTGTACTAATTTGAATTTAGACATACATTTATTAAGTACATTATCTCATGTTATGATATCGCATGTCAAATTGCAGGGGCCCCCAAAAAGGCCAAGCCCCCCGGGCCCCCAAACCCCTAGCAACGCCTCTATGTTAATGTGTCAGTCAATATCTGATGTCAATAGATCTGTTTATGTGTCATTCTGCTGTCAACAGATCTGTCTATGTGTCAGTCTATATCTCCTGTCAACACATCTGTTTATGTGTCAGTCTGTATCTGCTGTCAATAGATCTGTTTATGTGTCAGTCTGTATCTCCTGTCAACAGATCTGTTTATGTGTCAGCGTGTTTCTCCAGTCAAAAGCTGAGTATATGTGTAATTGAATGTGTGTGCATCTGTCTGAGAGTAAATCTCATTACAGTAATGTGTGGTGGTGATTACTTCAATGAACGGGCGTCAGGAATAGTACCTATAAGCTAAATGAAAAACGGCATTTAGATATAGTTTAAAACAGTTTATCCTCACTTGATTCCATCACGTCTAAGCGTTGAAAAGCGTATTAAAATTATATTTTAAGGTATATTTTTTTTAATTCAACTGCTACCATTGTGATCAAGCTTGAGTAAGCGTTTTCCTTCTGGTTTTAAACAAAATCTTTATCTCTAACTCAAGCTAAGATGTTTCAAAAGTCCACACAATGGTCTTTAATGAGAAGAAGCTATAATTAAATATTGGTTTTCTGTTACTACTTTTCTAAGACAATGACATCAGGAATCGGAGTCAAGAATCGATGTTTTTGAAAAGAACCGAAATCGAATCGGCTTCGATAAAAATTCTGAAATCGTCCCAACTCCACATTAAAAAAAAAGTACAATGCTCCAATTTATTTGACCAGATCTAATTAATAAGTTCCCTTAGCCGGGACAGATGAATTCATCTATTTCTATATGAAGGGATTGTGTGGTTAACACAATGGGTCTCACCGAGGATCGAACCCGGAATTCTTAGTTGACAGTCAAGAATCTACACCACTCCGCCATCCGGCTCAGTAAACAAAACAAAAAATAAAATAAAATTAGAATTAAATACAAATAAGAACTGGACAATATTTAAAACCGTGACTAATTCCCTTACATATATACTAGATCCAGGGGCGCCGAGAGCCAACACGGGCCCCAGGGCAGGACATCATTGCGGGCCCCTAAATAAACAAAAAGTCGTGAAAAAATTGACATGGTCGGGGCGGCCGGGCCCCCTTTCATATGCGGGCCACCTGGCAATGACCCCCTCTGCCCCCCCACCCTCTCGGCGCCCCTGACTAGATCAACGATAGGCATACTACGTCCCGTGGCTCACCAGTCGTTTCAGAGTGAAGCACAACGCAACAGTAACCTTTGTGATGTGATGTTTGAGTTTAGTTTATATTACTTCATGCCAACTCTCCATCTTTGTCCGGTCCGCTAGCCAGGTTTACCAGCCCAGTGTGGCCCCCGACTCAAAAGGTTGGCCCTTGATATCCTTGTTAAAGACCACTGTTCCCTCCCTCCCCCAAACTGTTCACATCCACGTATCCCCCCCTATCCCCTCTTTCTAATATTTTGTAATACTAGGTACCCCCTCAATGCACAGTTAAATGACAATCAATTTTTTTTCAAACACCGTCATAATTTTCTTTTATCCGTAGCTGAAGTTCGCGGCAGTAATGTATGCAAGTTTATTATTTTTTTTTGAGCTATTTTTTGTTATGTTTATGGTTGGGATGTCTCCTCAGCGCGTACCCCTCCCCCTCGCCCCTCCCCCCCCCCCCACCGAACTCTTCACATATATAACCAAACACTTTCATGTGAAACACTTCTCTATGAGATGAATACTTTGACGATTCGAGGGATGTCGCCACGTTATTTTGAAGGGTCGGCAAGGTATCTAATTATTATAAAGTCGCTACTGCACAAGAAGACCATATTACTAGTTTGAGAAGCACTGTACCAGAACTACATTTTAAGACGATATTTAATTATTCCACTTAATATAATAAAACTTACAATGTAATTGTTATCTTCAAGTACTGAAAAATAAGAAAAGGAAATATGTAATTTGGCGTAAAATTTATCGATTCCAATTTAACACTAAGTTAAACAACCAAGAAGACCATATTGCTAGTTTGAGAAGCAGCGTATAGCCCTATATTTTAAGACGATATTTAATTATTCCACTTAAAATAATAAAACTTACAATGTAAGTCTTATGGTCCCATTCTGAAAAAAAAGAAAAGAGAATATGTAATTTGGCAGAAAATTTATCTATTCCAATTTAAGATACAGAGATAGATACATCGATAGATACATCGATAGATACAGAGATAGATACATTGATAGATACAGAGATAGATACAGAGATAGATACAGAGATAGATACAGAGATAAATACATTGATAGATGCATTGATAGATACAGAGATAGATACAGAGATAGATACATTGATAGATACAGAGATAGATACAGAGATAGATACATTGATAGATACATTGATAGATACATTGATAGATACAGAGATAGATACATTGATAGATACAGAGATAGATACAGAGATAGATACATTGATAGATACATTGATAGATACAGAGATAGATACAGAGATAGATACAGAGATAGATACATTGATAGATACAGATATAGATACAGAGATAGATACAGAGATAGATACAGAGATAGATACATTGATTGATGCATTCAATTATATTACATGTATCATAATTAAAAGAAACTTACTTGATTTAAATCCTGAAAAGATGAAAAAAAGATACAACACAGAATATATTAATTAAATAACAAAATCAAGTGAACAAATGAGAAAGATTTAAAAAAAAATGAGAGAATTAATTATTCTTATAAACGTTTTATCCTGGGATAAGCTATAAGCTCTAAGTATTAACTGGTACAGTGTAATGTTATTTCTAAAAAAAAACGAAAAGTATCGGTGATAATGTTGTCATATAATGAATTATTCATTGTATAGACTACACGTTACAAATTACTGGTAAGTGTGTCATATGCAAAGATTTTACATTTACATTAGATCGTTTAGCTCGATCTATGCATAGGGATGGTGAAACTTGATAGTCTAATGTGGGTAAGTACATAGGGAGACTATATAATGGGGATTGTTAGAGGTGCTTAGCTTTTGGACTCAAAAATGATTTCTTAAATCTTTACATGTCTTTTTGTGAGTTTATTCTTTATTAATGTGTATTTCTTTATTAGTTCATCAATTTGAGCATCGCAGTTTGAATAAAAATTTAAAAAAGTCTCTTAATGTATTACCTCAGTGACGCTAATGTATCACCTCAGTGACGCTAATGTATTACCTCAGTGCGGCTAATATATCACCTCAGTGCCGCTAATGTATCACCTCAGGATTACTAATGTATCACCTCAGTGCCGCTAATGTATTACCTCAGTGCCACTAATGTATCACCTCAGTGCCGCTAATGTATCACCTCAGTGCCGCTAATGTTTAACCTCAGTGCCGCTAATGTATTACCTCACTGACGCTAATGTATCACCTCAGTGACGCTAATGTATTACCTCAGTGCGGCTAATATATCACCTCAGTGCCGCTAATGTATCACCTCAGGATTACTAATGTATTACCTCAGTGCCGCTAATCTATCACCTCAGTGCCGCTAATGAATTACCTCAGTGTCGCCATTGTATCATCTTGGGACAGCAGTGAGGAAATACGACATGGACATTCTATGATAACACAACCCCCCCCCCTCCCCCATCCTCTGATCTCCTTTTGTTGAGTAAAAATTTTTAGCATTACTTTTGATGGGGTGACTGATGACACTGATTGTCCAGTAGTTCTGGCACTTTTTTAGGCAGTGGTATGACGAGTGATTGGGGCAACTCCTTGGGCCAAACTGTATTGACCATATTTTCTGGCAGAGCGTTGTTAGAACCGTGGTTACCTCCGTGTATTACCAATTCAGCAGGAATGTTGTTAACCCCAGGAGACTTACTCCACCCCCCACGCCCTCCTTTTAAATTCACCAGTCTCTTTGTTTTTCTGAAATATTATGGTATCAGGATTTATCTTGTAATTATTCAGCTCTGTGCAGTTCGCAATCTAACCTTCGAGTACCGCTGTTTTTTTTTTGTTTTTGTTTTTCTGTAAAGAGCTGTCCAGTGATGTCCTCAATTATTTAGGTTAACTTATGTTGCCTTTTTGTAAGGTTTCTTAATGTCTCATATATATATATATATATATGTATATATATATATATATATATATATATATATATATATATAAATATATATATATATATACAATATATAGGCCTGTTATATCTAGGCCTACTTTAAGACAATGTTTTAAGACAACTTTTCAATGTATAATTAATACAATAAATCATCAGTTTTTTTTATCGATATTATATAAAGGAATCTCAGTTCTGAGATTATTATTAACTTAGAATACAATTTGTTTGGGAGGAGGGGGAGGGTAGGAGGAATTATGCCCCGAAACCATAAAACGAATTTTTCTTTTTTAACTTAGATTTCTTTTATATGTAATATTTACGCCTTTTCCCCATAAACAAAGTTGTTTGTTTATATTTAAAGTTGACTAAATTCTTACCTGTAATACATAAAGCTAAAAGAAATAATGTTATCAATTAGTTGGTTGAGATTAAAAAAAACGATTGCATTTGAAAAACATAAATTATATATTTTCACTAGAATGCACTTGCATTAAAAATAGTTATATATATATATACAGAGAGAGAGAGAGAGAGAGAGAGAGAGAGAGAGAGAGAGACGGTATTTTTTTATAAAATTTAATATTACACCCCCATTTATATTTTATAATTCCTTGAAGTACATATATCTAATAATACGTATTTTTAAATGGATTTTCTTTCAAAGAACTCAAATAAGATGCATTATCCCTTCAAGCCACAGTATGTCACCACAAACAGGAAGCCTATCTTACCAGTTAAGATTAACAAAATTTATAGTTCTAGCCCAATGTCAAGACTGACCGTATCTTTAATCTACCTTTAAATTCTCGCAACAGACATACATTTTATAGCACAAAGTATTACCAACAGCATAAGAATCACAGCAGTCAAAAATCAATCCTTTATTTAAAAGTAAAATAAACTACATCGGAACATGCCTATTGATATAATGTATTGACAGACATGATCTGTCAAATCGACAGACATTTCGCTTATCCCTGAATCAAGATGATCGTATTTATAGGACTATCAATAATATCGACTTAAATTATATCTTCATCTTCTTTCAAATATATTTAAGGGGGGTTTTTCCTACACTCATTGATGACAGACACAAACAGATAGAAAGATTAGATAGATAGACAGGCATGCAGGCAGACAGATCGACTTACAAAGAAATATAGAGAGAGGGAGATACAGAAATGGATACATTTATAGATACATAAAAATAGATATTTTATTTCAAAATTAAAAAAAAAAAAACTTACCTGTTCGTCAGTATTAAAAATAATCCTGAGATCCTAAAAAAGATACGACACATAATATATTAATTAAATCATTTGTATTTATGTTAACAATTTATAAAATAATTAAGCCAACACATGAGAAAGATACAAAAGCATTTTTTCTGCTTTCATTTTTGTGAGGAATATTTTATCCCGTAAAAAGCTATAAGCATTTTTTACTACAATGTGGGTAAGTACATAGGGATGGTGAAACTTGATAGTCCAATGTGGGTAGGTACATAGGGGTGGTGAAACTTGATAGTCCAATGTGGGTAATTACATAGGGAGACTATATAATGGGGATAGTTTGGGTTCTTATTTTTCGGACTCAAAAATGATTTCTTAAATCTTTACATGTCTTTTTGTGAGTTTATTCTTTATCAATGTGTATTCCTTTATTAATTCATCAATTTGAGCATCGCAGTTTGACTAAAAATAAAAAAAAAAGATCTTAATGTATCACCCCAGTGCCGCTAATGTATAACCTCAGGGCCGATAATGTATAACCTCAGGGCCGCCAATGCATCACTTCAGGGCCGCTAATGTATAACCCCAGAGCCGCCAATGCATCACTTCACCTCAGGGCCGCTGATGAATCACTTCAGGGCCGCTAATGTATCACTTCAGAGCCGCTAATGCATCACTTTAGGGCCGCTAATGTATCACTTCAGGGCCGCCATTGCATCACTTCAGGGCCGCTAATGTATAACATCAGGGCCGCTAATGCATCACTTCAGGGCCGCTAATGCATCACTTCAGGGCCGTTAATGTATCACTTCAGGGTCTCTAATGCACCACTTCAGGGCCGCTAATGTATAACTTCAGGGCCGCTAATGTATCACTTCAAGGCCGCTAATGTATTAATTCAAATCAGAGGCTGAAATTATGGCACTCCTTACATTCTATGATCACCCCCCACCCCCCGCTGGTTACCTTTTCTTAAAATTTTGCAGCGAAATAAATAAAAGTAAGCCAAAGGGCCTTATCCCCCCCACACCCTCAAGGACTGCGGTCAGCGCAGATCAAAGCTACCATGCGCTCGGGAGCTGGACTGTGGATACTATGGAGAGATATGTCTTTTGAGGTGACAACATTTGTCAAGGGTATGATGATGATTATGAAATTCATACCAGCATTCCCAGATTCACGTAAAAGAAATAATTTCATCAATTATTATTTTGGATGAATTAAACAAAAGATGCATCATTAAAAAAGTACGGCATACATTTTTATAAGAATGCACTAACATTTTAAAATAATTTTTTTAAAACATTTTGATATATTTTCATTATTAAAAACTAAAAAGTAATTAGCCATTTTGATAGATAGATTATTTTTTTTTAAATTTATTATTATCTATTAATGAATGACATATTAAATCCAGTATATGACATTCAAGCCATCAAGGCCGACTTGCTCGAGAAACATTATTTCAATTCTTTTTGTCATGTCATACATTGTAACATCATAAGATAACTAAATTGTACCATTGCTGTAAGTTTAGTCATTTATACAAGAACTTGAAATAAGAAAAACTTTAATAAATTAATGTATAACTTTTATAAATCGACTTACATTCGGTAGTTGTCTACCTTGCCATTCAGTACCATCAACAACTGAAAATAGATTATAACAGTGTCGGAATTAGGTCTGTTGAAGCCCAGGGTTCAGAGAAATAAAAGCTATTGGTCATTTATTTTTAACAGGAGATGTGTGAGCGGGTATTAGACTTGCAAAATCTCGCTGACATACTATTATAGATGACAGACTGACAGTTTAGATAGACAGACAGGCAGTTAGTTTTAGATAGATAAACACATACACAGACACATAGACAGACAGATCTTGTTTTTATAGGATTAAAGAAGTAATACATGTAATTCTAGGAATTCAATTTGTAAACAGTTTTATTTTTTTTTAAAATGCTGTAGAACGAGACAAGATAACACGGAAATGTATAGGGCCTACTTAGATTCACTTCTTTTAGTTAAAACGTATACTTACATTCAATTCTTTTAGTTAAAATGTATACTTACATTCACTTCTTTTATTCAAAATGTATACTTACTTTCACTTCTTTTAGTCAAAATGTATAGTTACATTCATTTCTTTTAGTCAAAAAGTATACTTACATTCCCTTCTTTTAGTCAAAATTTATACTTACTTTCACTTCATTTAGTCAAAATTAGAGCTGCTTTTCGATTTAAAAAATTGATCGCAATTGACATATGATTAAAATTTTTATCGCAAATTAACGCACATTTTAATCGACACAATATAATACATTTGTTTGTATTCAAACTAGTCATAATATCATAGCATAAAATTGGCATAATTAACAAGTCAGATTGATTTACGAAAGAAGTATAACTATTTGTAACAGATTTATTAAGCATAAGCCTATATGTTTGTTGCATTAGTTTTTGAGACCAGTTTATTGACATGTATCAATCAAGTCAAGTGATACGAATTGTTTTCTTTTTATTTAACAAAAATGTCAAACATATTTTTTCTCGTACCGTAGTTACTGAACTAATAACGTATGTCAACACCTCTTCCCCCCTTCCGTCATATTTTGCTACACTTCGCCCCACGTAAATCTTGTTTATCTTATCCTTTACTATCGTACATACCCCCCTCCACTTCCCATCGGACCCATTTATATCTCATATTTGCCTTTCCTTCAAAAAAAATAGCTTAGCAAGAAAGCACTCGCTCCCTTATTATTAACGCGTTTTTTATACCCCCCCCCCCCATTTGCCCATCCCAGTTTCATTTTAGACAGAGCAGCACAAAGATGACGTCACTTACCAACCACAAGTTACACTGTTTCAAAGCTATGACACTTGTCAATCAAACTATAATACGTGCAGATGTTCATTAAATGTATCATTCAGGGTCATAAGTTTGAAATGAGAAATGGCAATCCTATTGTCATATAGCTTCTATGATTTTATGTAAACGTGATAGTTTCTGTGTTCGGGTTATTTTCTTGCTTTTTTTTTTAAATCTCGTCTGATCTTTTTATATAAACCGTTATTTACTGATTTTTTTAAATTTTTTCTGCAACTCTGAAATAACAACATTTGGGTAAAATTTAACGCATTTAGGTGTTTCTGTTAAAAAAAGTAATCGCATATTTTTAACGCATTAATTACGCCTTAATTGCAGTAAATCAACAGCCCTATATAAAATTTAACTCAGTATCACAATAATTCTGAAAAAAACAACCACTGTCTCGGGTACAGATGTACTATTAGTTCAGCTGTTGCAGACGTGACCAGCAAGAAGCTATACTATCAAAATACGATACAAAATTATGCGCAAAAAATGATGATACACAATTTCTAGCATCTCGTTATTTTGATCTAATTATAAACGGGTTCATTATACCTTCAACAATACGCTATAGTACCTCCACCAATACACCGCAGTATATAATGTAAACTAGTAAATGAAAGTTTTCTCTTTTTACATCGACAGGGAAGGGAGCAGGAGGTTTACTTGTCGAACTAAAACATCTTCATTATATATTACAAGTGGGGCTTCAGTCGACATACCTGGGGGTGAGGGTGTGTGCGAATTGCGACAGGTTGGGGGTGGTAGATCTACTTAATACTTACATTCACTTCTTTTAGTTAAAATGTATACTTACTTTCACTTCTCTTAATCACACTACCGCCAGCTGTCAATGTAACAGAGTTAAATCGTGGTAAAAAAAATATAAAAAAAAATATCTCTGCAAAAAACATTCCATTTCTTTTTTCAAGTAATTATCAATGTCACAGGTTATCGATCACCGAACTTCATTAGTGAAACATAACGGCTGTTGTCGCAATGGTCATTACTTATTACTTATTGCTTTTACTTGATATTAGATTTATCTATGTTATTTATTGATTTAAATGAATTTTTTTTATTAAAGTTACTTATTATTTACTATTACCGCCACCAATACACAAATAAATATACAAAAAAGTGTAGTATGTGTCGTAGTTAAAATGAACCATCTTCTACACTGTTATCTTACTTCTAATATGAAAGGTTGAACTACTTATTGATACAACTTTGATTTTGATTTTTTTTCTTAATAAGCGTGTTGTTTTTTGTTTTGTTTTTTAAGCTGCTCAGCATTCCTGGGGACAAAGGGACAAATGGTTGGGATTCTCTGTTTTTTAAAATTGTTGTTAGTTGGGGCAATAAATGTAATTGTTCCTTCAAACTTTTTGCGATTCACGATCAACTGAAAAGCCAATCTGATCTTCGCGACCCAATGTTTGGAGAGTGCTAAAAGTTCATTGCTCGTTACTCTACAATCAGCATCGGTTAAATATTTTGGCGACTTATTTAAAATTAGCTCCGCCATTCACAGCAAAACCAATTGCCACAACATTGTCTGATTTATTTATAGGTATATAAAATATATGTATATATCAGATGATAACCAAATCATAAGAAACGTACAAGCAAAGTATAAAGGAAATATTTGAGTCTCACCTGTAGTTAATGATGCAGTGATCAAAAAAGCCATTGTAAAATATTTTACGACATCCATGATGTTAGCGGACCTGTAGAAATGTATTTAAAGTAGGCGTGTATAGATGTATAGGCGTGTAATCTATGTATTCATATAATTAAGACATGGGTACAAACGATACGACTTTGAATAAAACGGTTTCAATTATTGAAGACTTATAAAGGCCTACTCTATTTTACAGTAATGATAAATGTGTATTATGATGGTAATGTTTGCATACATTCTGAGACTGAGATAAAACGATGCAAGCTGGGACGTTTCTTTGCCTTACTGGGACGTCTGAACGGATCTGGGACAAATCAATGTTATAATGAGACGTCAATTTACCGTGATATAACTTTATATTTAAAAAATGAAATATATCTGCCAAATAATTAGGAATTTAATTTCCCTCACGAGCCATACGGGCAGACAAAGTGTAGAATACATCAGTGTCTATAACCTCGGCATAAGAAGGGGTTGTGTGGTTAGCACAACGCCCAGCCAGTCAGGTACTTGTGGGACGACTTCGAATTTAATTTCGCCAGGAAAAATTTCCATTACTCACATCGAGGATCGAACCCAGGACTCTCAGTCGACAGTCGAATATCTACCAATCGGCCATCCGTCCAGGCCCGTAGCCAGAGGGGGGCTAGGGGGGGGCTGAGCCCCCCCCCCCGTGCATGACCTGAGCCCCCCGTGCATGATTTGAGCTTTTTGACCAAATGTTAATAATAACGGCTATAAAACATCAATCATTTTGTTCAATAAATCAATAATAATAAAAACTTAAAAGTTTATATTTTGTCAATCATTCAGGCTATTTTATTTACATATATAAATTATCCTATTTTTGGGCATAAAAGATTGAATCTTATTGAAGTTCACTTCTGGGTATTTTGGGCAGCATTGGCATTTGGGGCTTCAATAGCCGTGTTTGAGAACAGTTTCTCAACCATCACACAAATGCTCACCCCATATCGCAGATCAATGTTACAAAAGCGTCTAAGCAATCTTTTTCTGCTTGCATTTGAAAAAGATTTAACAGGCAATCTGAATGCTGAAGCATTTTTAGGTAAATTCAGTGCTAAACCACGACGTTTGCAAATTTGAAACGTATTATAATATAAGTTCGCAACCAGTGCCGACGAGTGTGGCGGGGGGGGGGGCAATGCCCAGGGGCCTGGCTAGTTTTAGGGACCCGGACTGAGCTGGCCAATCAACTTTTTAAAATATTAATATCAGCACGGGGGCCCGTGTCACCCCTGCCCAGGGGCCCGAAATTTATGTTGATGGGCCTGTTCGCAACCTTATAATAGTTTTATATATTGATGTCTTCTGAGGACAACTAGCAACTTAAATAGGTTAATAAAATAACATTGACTTCATTTTTATACATATGTATAATAAAATAATAAAGTACAAACTCCGTGATTTCTGAGTGATGTTATTTAATTTGCAAATTTACTTTTTAGCAGAATTAATTTTATTTTAAATTGAATAATTGCGCCTGTTGTTGTTGATAGATCTGTTCTTTATTTTCAATATTTTATAAGAAATATCACACAAATAGCTAAGCTATATTCGTGCATCTTTGTCATTCTTCCCGGGTTGTACGTTAAACAAACAGTATAATAATATAAATCAGGTATCTATTATGTAACAATTGTGTAGCAGAACAAATGGTCAATATATTTATAACAGGAATCAGAAATTGCTCAGCCTCAATAAATTTTTATCACTAAAACTCTTTACTATTTAAATTATTTTTAACAAAACTGCAACATGCCATGCATTATTGAAACGTAGTTAAAAATATATATTTCTAATTAATAGCTAAACAATCGGTACTAAAATGCACCATTCCAGATATGGAACTGCAAAAAATTTCTTGGGGAGGGGACTCAGTGAGATCCCCTCCCCAAACCCCTCCTCTCCGTTCGCAAGCTTTCGGCGCTTCGCGCCTCCATTTTCGCCCCCCCCCGAACATTTCTTCTACCCCACCAGGGGCGGATTTAGAGGGAGGGGCTGGGGGGGCATGCCCCCCCCCGTTATCGCAAGTTTAAGTAATAGATCATTAAATTCTCGAAATATTTTTTGTTCTAAGACCAATTTTTAACAATGAAAACAGTTTGGCCCCCCCCCCGTCAAAGTTGTCTAGATCCGCCCCTGTGCCCCAGGATCATTTCTTCGGCACCCCCTCCGAAAAAATTCTTCTGCCCCCCTCGAAAATGTCTTCGGCCCCCCAATCCAATATTCTTGGCTACGGGCCTGCATCCGTCCCACCAGATTTACATGGAAATAATATAACTTTATTAAAAAAAAATTATGTGATATTACTGGCGTGAGATATTACTAGAAAGTTTATTTTTGAATCATGAATTATATTTTTTAAGTCAATATTCTTTAATAAGCTTTAATGAAACTAATTATGACAGTTTTTAGGCATAATGCACTCTTTACTGATAATTTTAGCGACATTTACAAAATTCAGTGCGTTTGCTAATGGTATTATCTATGATGAGATGAAAAGACTCCATATAAACTTAATCAATTTATTAATTATATTATATAGTAACAGACTATAAAACCACACTTGAAAACAGTTGTCCGTCTGTTCAAGCAAACATTATCTGCGTACCACACAACCCCAGATATGGGCAAACAATGACCCTCTGGACAAATGCGGCCCGTTATGCTGAATGACCCTACCCGCGCTCGGCCATAAATCTGACCCTTCTGTCAAGTTTAAGTAACCACTGTGGACCGAGGATCAAAATGTTTGCCCACCGCTGACCGAAACACATACATCTTTGAGCACTTTTATCATCGTATAATCAATATGAACATTATAATTATTATTTTGCTTTGGATGTGGGATTACTCGTACAAATCCCATGAGTCCATGTAATTGCCTCACTCACACCAGGCTGACAACCAAAGCGCCTTTCGGCCAGATATCTGTTATGCAATGCACTCGACGATACAATTTCCTTTTTCAGACATTTGTGATGCAAGTGAAACTTTCCCCTCCCAAACGAATGACTCATCTTAGTTGACCATGTGGCGTAAATCTAGGTCATGGTCAAGCTAAGCTCCCAACTTACTTTGTTGTCCGTAAAGCATGCATAGAGAACGTGATCACCTCCCTACCCTCACCCGACCTTTATAAAGTTAAGTTAGAATAAATTAATAGTTAGTAGGTTTGCAGTACGGTAGAGAGTATGCAGTAGGACAGTAGATAGTAGATGATAGCATAGAACTGACAGGCTTAGAGTAGACATAGGTAGATATAAGCAGTTAGAAGAGAAGTGAAGTGTATTAAGTTTTATTAAAGTTATATTAAAGTAGCTTGTATATAGTGTAGTGCACCTTAGTTCTGTCATTTATATATTAGTACATATAAAAGCTGACGTGACATATTTGGTGAGCATATATATATATAAATCACCTGGCGTGCCTGCCCTCAAAATATTTGTTATATATATGTATAGAATTATAACGCAACATTTGGCGAGCTTTCCCACAATGTAATTATATATGCAATTTAACGCAACAACACTCTACGGTACAATGTCATTTTCTTTCTAATTTGTTGAGCGTCCGTTCACTACACCGATGTTAAGAAGTTCATAGCGAATAGTACAACAACAGTAAAAGTACGTGTTGAAGAAAACTGAAATGTTGATAAAAATTTAGATACAAAAGTGTATTCTTCTCCTTCAATCTTCAAGCTTTAGTCGGAGTAACAGTAGATCAGTGGCGTCACTAGGATGTGCGGGGGGCTCGGGCAGGGCTCGATTTACCGCCGGAAATGCCGGGGATAACCCCGGCACTGAGAACTGTCATCCCCGGCTCTGTTTTAGCTAATATATGCCCGCCGAGATTGAACAAGCTACCTTCAGGTCGACAGTCGAGTGCTTTACCACACGACCATTCGTCCCTTAGGACCAATATATTAGTATAGCTTGTGAGATGTAATTGTTCAAGTTATATTTGAAGTAGACTATATATAGACTTATCTGTGATATGCAGTAGAAAGAGATTGTTTAAGATTTTATTTTTGACTAATGTACTTTAATCAGTGCCTAATGTGATAATTATTATGCAAATTATTGTCCACCAAAAACAGGCATTTGATATTTAATATTGATTACATAAATATTACCGTGTTAGCAACAGTTTCTGAACTGCTGACTAGATATTTAAACATATAAAAGCTTTTCAAAATCTTTTCAGAAACTAAACATGCTAAGGAAAAATAGGAAAGCCAATAAAAAAAATCTTTGATAATTACAAGTTGTTGTTTTTTTTTTAAAGAGACGTTTTATAATTCTTGGTATGTTTAGATTTGATAAATCATTTCTAATGAGCCTAAATTTGTGATATATTAATTTGGAGGTCGAGAGTATGCATTGAGCAATATCTAGTGGAGCATATGACGTGTGCTTATCTCCAGACCCGCCGAGAGTGGGCGGGGGAGTCGAATGCCCAGGGGCCCGGCGAGTTTTAGGGTCCCGGACTGAGCTGACCAATCAACTTTTTGAAAATATTATTATCAGCACGCGGGACCCGTGACAGCCCTGCCCATGGGCCCGAAATTAATGTAGGCGGGCCTCCTTACCTCTATCAGAAGGGACAGGTGTTTATGCGGTGTGTAAAGCGGTGTTTATGAGGTGTGTAAAGCGGTGTTTATGCGGTGTGTAAAGCGGTGTTTATGCGGTGTGTAAAGCGGTGTTTATGCGGTGTGTAAAGCGGTGTTTATGCGGTGTTTATGCGGTGTGTAAAGCAGTGTTTATGCGGTGTGTAAAGCGGTGTTTATGCGGTGTGTAAAGCGGTGTTTATGCGGTGTGTAAAGCGCTCGATTCTCTACCGAAGGGATCCCGGGTGAGAACCTTGGGCTTTTTTCGGGTCCCATTGAAAGTCCCCAAAGTACCTGACTCTGGGGTGGGGGGTAGTAAAGGCGGCTGGGCGTTGTGCTACTAACCTTGTACTAACCGATGTTACTGCCCCTGAGAGACTAAGTTCTGAAAAGAACTTTACTTCTCTCTTTCAGATATAGGCCTAAAATAAAACAGACTACTGTCTTTCATGTTGTATATTTACGTACGTTTAGCACATCTAGATTTCCACTGACATTCGTCTGAGAATCATCCTTTGTTTCATTGACTTGGCAACCATATCGAACTGTATTGGCGTTAAGTCCATATAAAAGCATTCACAGAGCATCGTTATGACTGGGATAGAGTTACCCCCCCTCCCCATGTACAACCTGGTTAATAAGTAACATTTAATTATGGGCGACTTTTCAGACGATAATCAGCTCTGTAGCAAAAGTATGAATAATGTATCATATGTGTAACGTCTGTTCTAAATTGTTTCCGACAGCCTTACTCAATATGTGCAGTCGGGTGGAGCGAAAATTATTTTTTTATATTTTTTATTCTAATAGCTCAAAATGGTTGCCAAATGGTCTAAGTATTTATGGCCTAAAATATCTTTTATGTAGTGTAACGTTTACCGGTGCCCTAAAGGGCTTCAAACTTTAAAGTATAAAAGCTATAAAGCATTATAAAGATTTGGAATTAAATCAACATTGCAATAGTGATATTCGTAATGTTAATGTGTAAATATGAACTGCTGAACTAAATTATGTTTATGAATTAACAATTTAACAATTTACAGTAAGTCAGGATCGTCGATTTTTCTTAAGGCATGAGACAAATAACGTGACAGGAAGATGGTCTTCCACAAGTGCCTGTCACCATCTTTGTCAAACCTAACATGGCCATAAACCCTCACAATATAAGTTGAAAGTTCTTGTAGATCAAATGACTGAGACATCGTTACAATATACAAACGGAGTATTATGTTCGTCATTGTCAACCAGCGTGCATGAGACAATTTGCCAGGATCGCGGCGAGCAAGATCATTGGAACAGTTGCCTCTAATTACAGTTTGACAGAAATGTGTCCTTGCCAATTCCCACTACAGCGTAAAGTTCCATTGGAAGAAAAAGACCAAAGAACCTTAAAAATGAAGTACATCGGTAAAATAGATGAACAAAAATCAAGGAAGAGGGGAAAATGCATTGCAAGGATAGAAGCAATAGGAGCCAGACATATAATAAACAAGCAATTAAGCCTGTTCCATTCTGGACACAGGACGTGTTAGCGCATTTTCAGTACGTTTGTTATCTTTCAGTAAATATTTGTAAATTTTGGAAATGTTTATAAATTCAATTGTGTAATGCATATATCTGAAAAAAGATATTAAAAGGACAAGTAAGTCATGTTGAATAACTGTTACAAAAATAAATAATGATTACGCCCCTTTGATTAGCTTTTATTATTTATATTTGAAATATAAGCAAAACGGTACATAACAATCTCTTATATTTTGGCCCTGAGAGGTCAAATCGCGAAATGGACTTTTGATGTACACTTGGCAGGCCAAGACCTACAAAATGATATATACATCATGGGTCTAGGACTTATGGTTGCTGAGATATAGGGCGGTCCATTATTAATATAGCTTATATAGTAAAAAAACAGCACTTTATAAGGCCCCTTTTACGGCCCTGAGAGGTCAGATCGCGAAATGGAAAAAAAAAGTCATTTCTTGGTAGGCCAAGACCTACAAAATGATATATACATCATGGGTCTAGGACTTATAGTTGCTGAGATATAGCGTTCCTTTATTAATATAGCTTATATAGTAAAAAACGGTACTAAGGCCCCTTTTACGGCCCTGAGAGGTCAGATCGCAAAATGGAAAAAACCACTTTCTTGGCAGGCCAAGACCTACAAAATGATATATACATCATGGGTCTAGGACTTATGGTTTTTGAGATCTAGGGTGATGACAGACAGACAGACAGACAGACAAAACGGGGACAATAGAGCATTTTTTTTCGAAAATGCTCTAAAAATGCGTATAATGCTGCCAAATGTTGCACGGACTTGCGACAGATAAGAAATTTCCGACAGAGCAGGTGCCACAATAGCTGCAGTAAGTTTAGAAGATGCTAGCTTTGTTACAGAATAAATTGCAACAGGTATAATAGATTTACAAGCTAAGAAGAGAAAGAAATATAATTGAACTTACCAAAACACTGGATAACCTGCAGGGATTTTTTTGATGGATGAAAAGACAAGACGATTGTAACAAAGCAAGCGGAATCAAAGAATTATCGTAATACAGTTTTGGAATAACTTATTGCACAAATTCACGAGCCAGGATCAGAGTATGTTGGACACATTTCACCTTCTTCTTGTGCTGTTGCAGCTATTGTCAAAAGTATGATTGAGTTTTTTTGTCCCAAACACAATCAGCACAGACACGTAATTGGTTATTGGTTGCATGGTTCAGCAAGCAATACATTTCCAAAGGTGGCGTGATACGGCTTATAGAAGAAATATTTAATAGGCCTGTTTAAGGGCTAGTATATTAGTTGTGAATGAATTGCCACTTCGGCATTTAATCAAACACCTCGATGGTCCAACAACTGGTCCTCGCAGATTTTAGTTTCTATTGGAGTTGCAATTCAGAGTTGTGAAACTCTCCCACCTGTTGCTTTCAAGAGGATATATGCTGTACGGAAATTGCGTGTGATGATTTAAGCACATATGAAGCATACTTTTTGGAAATCTGTCAAACTGTAATTAGAGACAACTGTCCCAATGATCTTGCTCGCCGCGATCCCAGCAAATTGGTTCATGCTCTCTGGTTGACAAAGGCGAACTTAATACTTCGTTTGTATATTGTAACGATGTCTCAGTCATTTGAGCTACAAGAACTTTCAACTTATATTGTGAGGGTTTATGACCCTTTTTGGTTTGACATTAAAACAAAACCGTCGTGCAAAGATGGTGACAGGCACTTGCGGAAGATCATCTTTCTGTCAAGTTATTTGTCTCCTGCCTTATGAAAAATCGACGATCCTGATTTACTGTAAATTGTTAAATTGTTAATTCATAAACATAATTTAGTTCAGCAGTTCATATTTGCACATTAACATTACAAATATCACTATTGAGATGTTGATTTCATTCCAAATTGTTATAATGCTTTAAAGCTTGTATCCTTTAAAATTTGAAGCCTTTTAGGGCACCGGTAAACGTTACACTACAAAAAGATAAAGATATTTTAGGCCATAACTACTTAGACCATTTGGCAACCATTTCGAGCTATTAGAATAAAACATATTTTTTTTTCGCTCCACCCTAATGTGCAGTGCTTTCTTTTTCTGGCGGAACGCACAGTAATTTAGTGCACTGTTTTCAGTTTTATTTCTTTATGATACGATGGACCATATATATATATATAAAGATGGACATAAATAGGAGTTCCGGTCCTGTTTTGTTTTTTTTTAGAAAAAAAAAAGCGCTGCATGTGTGTATATGTTTAGCTGTATTGAATTGCATATCACGATATGCATATAATACAGTTTATTATCGGAAATATGATTCGTTGGACATTTTGTTATAGTGGTTATGTGTGTGTGTGTGTGCGTGCGTGCGATTTAAGTAATACAACGATGATCAAAGACAATTGTCAGGCGCGTGGGTTGTAAACACAGAGACTGAATCGCACAAACACTTTTCAATAATACATGGGATGCACATCCCTGAGGGAATTTGGGGGAGAGATAAGCGGTGAGGCGGGGGGGGGGGACGTTACATACATTGGCCTACACCAGTGGTCGGCAAATTTATTAGTCAAAGAGCCAAATATGATAATAACAACAATTTTTTAAAAAAAATTGGGAGCCAAATATGTTTGTTTAGTAAACTTTTATTACACTAAATTTTATTACACTAAATAAGTAGTACACTAAATTAAACTAAGGTTCATACTTAATAAATATTTATTAATGCGAACAATGTACCTGCATCCCCTTGGAAAGTCTGAGTAAGTCAGGTTTGAACAATGTGCTTGCATCTTCTTGGAAAGTTAGAGTTTATATGTTGTAGTTTTTAATTTTATGCATGATACCAAGTTCTCATCAATAAGACGACTTCTCAGTTTACTCTTCATAATGTTCATGCTTGAAAAAGATTGTTCGCCTGTCATACTTTTGGCCCCATCTGTTTAAAGCGACACAATTTTATCGATGGAAATTTGATGTTTATCCATACACTCAATTACAGCAATTGCGATATCTTCTCCACGCTTTCAGTGGCAATAATCCTAAAAGTTCTTCTTTAGGGCCTGAATGAGACATAAATCTTACAAAAAGTGAAACTTGCGCTGTATCATTTATGTCACAAGACTCATTCAACTGCCATTGATAAAGCCGAAACCAATTTCAGATCTTCAATTAGCTGGGTGGTTATAATCGAACACCCTGTGCTAATGCTGTGCATGGTGGCACCCTGTGCTACTGCTATGCATGGTGGCACCCTGTGCTACTGCTCTGCATGGTGGCACCCTGTGCTACTGTTCTGTATGGTGACACCCTGTGCGACCCATACTCAGTGCTCAATTTAAGAAAAATCCAGTGCCGAGGATGATAAAAAAAATTTGCAGAGCCGGGGATAAATGTCTATGGTTTTATCCCGGCGGGCATATATTAGCTAAAACAGAGCCGGGGATGACAGTTCTCAGTGCCGGGGTTATCCCCGGCATTCCCGGCGGTAAATCGAGCCCTGCCCGTGCCCCCCGCACATCCTAGTGACGCCACTGATCTACTGTTACTCCGACTGAAGCTTGAAGATTGAAGGAGAAGGATACACTTTTGTATCTAAATTTTTATGAACATTTCAGTTTTCTTTAACATGCACTTTTACTGTCGTTGAACTATTTGCTATGAGCATCTTGACATCGGTGCTGTGAACCGACGCTCAACAAATTAGAAAGAAAATGACACTGTTCCGTAGAGTGCTTTGCATCACAAATGTCTGAAAAATGACATTGTACCGTAGAGTGTTGTTGCGTTAAATTGTAAATATAATTATATTGAGGGAAAGCTCGCCAAATGTTGCGTTATAATTCTATACTTATATATAACAAATATGTTGAGGGCAGGCTCGCCAGGTGATTTATAAATATGCTCACCAAATATGTCACGTCAGCTTTTATAAGTACTAATATATAAATGACAGAACTAAGGTGCACTACACTATATACAAGCTACTTTAATATAACTTTAATAAAACTTAATACACTTCACTTCTCTTCTAACTGCTTATATCATCTACCTATGTTTACTCTAAACCTGTCAGTTCTATGCTATCATCTATTATCTACTGTCCTATTGCATATTCTCTACCGTACTGCAAACCTGCTAACTATTAATTTATTCTAACTTACGTTTATAAAGGTCGGGTGAGGGTAGGGAGGTGATCACGTTCTCTATGCATGCTTTACGGACAACAAAGTAAGTTGGGAGCTTAGCTTGACCGTGACCTAGATTTACGCCACATGGTCAACTAAGATGAGTCATTCGTTTGGGAGGGGAAAGTTTCACTTGCATCACAAATGTCTGAAAAAGGAAATTGTACAGTAGAGTGCATTGCATAACAGATATCTGGCCGAAAGGCGCTTCGGTTGTCAGCCTGGTGTGAGTGATGCAATTACATGGGCTCATGGGATTTGTACGAGTAATCCCACATCCAAAGCAAAATAATAATAATAATGCTCATATTGATTATACGATGATAAAAGTGCTCAAAGATGTATGTGTTTCGGTCAGGGGTGGGCAAACATTTTGATCCTCGGTCCACAGAAGGGTCAGAACAAGAGCTGATTTATGGCCGAGCGCGGGTAGGGTCATTCAGCATAACGGGCCGCATTTGTCCCGAGGGTCATTGTTTGCCCATATCTGGGGTTGTGTGGTACGCAGATAATGTTTGCTTGAACAGACGGACAACTGTTTTCAAGTGTGGTTTTATAGTCTGTTACTATATAATATAATTAATAAATTGATTAAGTTTATATGGAGTCTTTTCATCTCATCATAGATAATACCATTAGCAAACGCACTGAATTTTGTAAATGTCGCTAAAATTATCAGTAAAGAGTGCATTATGCCTAAAAACTGTCATAATTAGTTTCATTAAAGCTTATTAAAGAATATTGACTTAAAAAATATAATTCATGATTCAAAAATAAACTTTCTAGTAATATCTCACGCCAGTAATATCACATAATTTTTTTTTAATAAAGTTATATTATTTCCATGTAAATCTGGTGGGACGGATGCAGGCCCGTAGCCAAGAATATTGGATTGGGGGGGCCGAAGACATTTTCGGGGGGGGGGGGCGAAGAATTTTTTTCGGAGGGGGGTGCCGAAGAAATGATCCTGGGGCACAGGGGCGGATCTAGACAACTTTGACGGGGGGGGGCCAAACTGTTTTCATTGTTAAAAATTGGTCTTAGAACAAAAAATATTTCGAGAATTTAATGATCTATTACTTAAACTTGCGATAACGGGGGGGGGGGCATGCCCCCCCAGCCCCTCCCTCTAAATCCGCCCCTGGTGGGGTAGAAGAAATGTTCGGGGGGGGGCGAAAATGGAGGCGCGAAGCGCCGAAAGCTTGCGAACGGAGAGATAATACCATTAGCAAACGCACTGAATTTTGTTAATTTTGCGAAAATTATCAGTAAAGAGTGCATTATGCCTAAAAACTGTCATAGTTAGTTTCAATAAAGCTTATTTAAGAATATTGACTTAAAAAATATATTTAGTGATTCAAAAATAAACTTTCTAGTAATATCTCACGCCAGTAATATCACATAATTTTTTTTTAATAAAGTTATATAATTTCCATGTAAATCTGGTGGGACGGAAGGCCGAGTGGTAGGTACTCGACTGTCGACTGAGAGTCCTGGGTTCGATCCTCGATGTGAGTAATGGAAATTTTTCCTGGCAAAATTAAATTCGAAGTCGTCCCACAAGTACCTGACTTTAAGTTGGGGAAGTAAAGGCGGCTGGGCATTGTACTAACCACACAATCCCTTTATTTGCCGAGGTTACCGAAACAGGTCAATTGTACACTTCATCTGCCCCAATATCCATATTGGGCTAAGGGAACTTTACTTTTTTATTTCCATGTAATAAAAAAGTATATTTTATGATGTCTTTTTAATTGAATCATTGTAAGGGTACTAATACAGACAAAAAACTTTACTCTTTAGTGTGTCCTTGTAATATTATAAACTTCTTGAATTTGTAATATGTGCGTACGTGTTTTGGTGATTAATAAGATAATAATACATTTGATTGTATCGAACTTATTAAATTCACTGGTATAAAAACGTGGTTTCAGTAGCATGAGACACAGCTGTAACAACAAGCTTTTCAATTCCTTTCAGCTAAGTTTCTACAAGTAAGTCTACCTTATGTTTTATTTCAGTTCATAACCAAGAAAACTCATAGGACAATTGTATTTGTTATAATTTAATCGCCAATATGTCAATCTGAGAATCTTGAGTATGATAATCGAACCATGGAATTTTTCCCAGGTGAAACTATTCGTCCCTTCAAGTCCATCCCAGCTTTAAATGGGTCACCTGACTTTAAGCTGGGTAAGTAAAGGCAGCTGGGCTTTGTGCTCACCACAAAACCCCTTCATATGCCGAGGTTATAGAAACTGATAAATTCTACACTTTGTCTGCCCGTATGGCCCGTGAGGGAAACTAAATTGCTTATTATTTGGCAGATATCTTTTATTTTTTAAATATAAAGTTAAATCACGGTAAATTGACATCTTATAATAACATTGATTTGTCCCAGATCCGTTCAGACGTCCCAGTAAGGCAAAGAAACGTCCCAGCTTGCATCGTTTTATCTCAGTCTCAGAATGTATGCAAACATTACCATCATAATACACATTTATCATTACTGTAAAATAGAGTAGGCCTTTATAAGTCTTCAATAATTGAAACCGTTTTATTCAAAGTCGTATCGTTCGTACCCATGTCTTAATTATATGAATACATAGATTACACGCCTATACATCTATACACGCCTACTTTAAATACATTTCTACAGGTCCGCTAACATCATGGATGTCGTAAAATATTTTACAATGGCTTTTTTGATCACTGCATCATTAACTACAGGTGAGACTCAAATATTTCTGTTATACTTTGCTTGTACGTTTCTCATGATTTGGTTATCATCTGATATATACATATATTTTATACACCTATAAATAAATCAGACAATGTTGTGGCAATTGGTTTTGCTGTGAATGGCGGAGCTAATTTTAAATAAGTCGCCAAAATATTTAACCGATGCTGATTGTAGAGTAACGAGCAATGAACTTTTAGCACTCTCCAAACATTGGGTCGCGAAGATCAGATTGGCTTTTCAGTTGATCGTGAATCGCAAAAAGTTTGAAGGAACAATTACATTTATTGCCCCAACTAACAACAATTTTAAAAAACAGAGAATCCCAACCATTTGTCCCTTTGTCCCCAGGAATGTTGAGCAGCTTAAAAAACAAAACAAAAAACAACACGCTTATTAAGAAAAAAATCAAAATCAAAGTTGTATCAATAAGTAGTG
Source organism: Bulinus truncatus (assembly GCA_021962125.1). Lineage (NCBI taxonomy): Eukaryota > Metazoa > Mollusca > Gastropoda > Planorbidae > Bulinus > Bulinus truncatus. Next base: position 4,083,922 of record JAGDYQ010000060.1, on the reverse strand, counting down.
CAACCTTTCATATTAGAAGTAAGATAACAGTGTAGAAGATGGTTCATTTTAACTACGACACATACTACACTTTTTTAGTATATTTATTTGTGTATTGGTGGCGGTAATAGTAAATAATAAGTAACTTTAATAAAACAAAATTCAAGTAAAATCAATAAATAACATAGATAAATCTAATATCAATTAAGCAATAAGTAATAAGTAATGACCATTGCGACAACAGCCGTTATGTTTCACTAATGAAGTTCGGTGATCGATAACCTGTGACATTGATAATTACTTGAAAAAAGAAATGTAATGTTTTTTGCAGAGATATTTTTTTTTATATTTTTTTAACACGATTTAACTTTGTTACATTGACAGCTGGCAGTAGTGTGATTAAGAGAAGTGAAAGTAAGTATACATTTTGATTAAGAGAAGTGAATGTATGTATTATACATTTTGATTAAGAGAAGTGAATGTAAGTATACATTTTGACTAAAAGAAGTGAATGTAAGTATACATTTTGATTAAGAGAAGTGAATGTAATTATACATTTTGATTAAGAGAAGTGAATGTAAGTATACATTTTGATTAAGAGAAGTGAATGTAAGTATACATTTTGATTAAGAGAAGTGAATGTAAGTATACATTTTGATTAAGAGAAGTGAATGTAAGTATACATTTTGATTAAGAGAAGTGAATGTAAGTATACATTTTGATTAAGAGAAGTGAATGTAAGTATACATTTTGATTAAGAGAAGTGAATGTAAGTATACATTTTGATTAAGAGAAGTGAATGTAAGTAATCATTTTGATTAAGGGAAGTGAATGTAAGTATACATTTTGATTAAGGGAAGTGAATGTAAGTATACATTTTGATTAAGAAAAGGGAATGTAAGTATACATTTTGACTAGGGCTGCTGATTAAACTGCGTTAATTTGCGATTAACATTTTTAACGCAACACTTAAATGCGTCAATTTGACCAAACGCGGAAAGTTCAGCAAATTGATAAATAACAGAATTTCAATCATCCATTTGAAGTTTAAGGTCCGTTCACTTATTAAGTAGATCTACCACCCCCAACCTGTCGCAATTCGCATTCACCCTCACCCCCAGGTATGTCGACTGAAGCCCTACTTGTAATATATAATGAAGATGTTTTGGTTCGACAAGTAAATCTCCTGCTCCTTTCCCTGTTGATGTAAAAAGAGAAAACTTTCATTTACTAGTTTACATTATATACTGTGGTGTATTGGTGGAGGTACTATAGCGTATTGTTGAAGGTATAATGAACCCGTTTATAATTAGATCAAAATAACGAGATGCTAGAAATTGTGTATCATCATTTTTTGCGCATAATTTTGTATCGTATTTTGATAGTATAGCTTCTTGCTGGTCACGTCTGCAACAGCTGAACTAATAGTACATCTGTACCCGAGACAGTGGTTGTATTTTTCAGAATTATTGTGATACTGAGTTAAATTTTATATAGGGCTGTTGATTTACTGCAATTAAGGCGTAATTAATGCGTTAAAAATATGCGATTACTTTTTTTAACAGAAACACCTAAATGCGTTAAATTTTACCCAAATGTTGTTATTTCAGAGTTGCAGAAAAAATAAAAAAAAATCAGTAAATAACTAAATTATATAAAAAGATCAGACGAGATTTAAAAAAAAAAAGCAAGAAAATAACCCGAACACAGAAACTATCACGTTTACATAAAATCATAGAAGCTATATGACAATAGGATTGCCATTTCTCATTTCAAACTTATGACCCTGAATGATACATTTAATGAACATCTGCACGTATTATAGTTTGATTGACAAGTGTCATAGCTTTGTAACAGTGTAACTTGTGGTTGGTAAGTGACGTCATCTTTGTGCTGCTCTGTCTAAAATGAAACTGGGATGGGCAAATGGGGGGGGGGGTATAAAAAACGCGTTAATAATAAGGGAGCGAGTGCTTTCTTGCTAAGCTATTTTTTTTGAAGGAAAGGCAAATATGAGATATAAATGGGTCCGATGGGAAGTGGAGGGGGGTATGTACGATAGTAAAGGATAAGATAAACAAGATTTACGTGGGGCGAAGTGTAGCAAAATATGACGGAAGGGGGGAAGAGGTGTTGACATACGTTATTAGTTCAGTAACTACGGTACGAGAAAAAATATGTTTGACATTTTTGTTAAATAAAAAGAAAACAATTCGTATCACTTGACTTGATTGATACATGTCAATAAACTGGTCTCAAAAACTAATGCAACAAACATATAGGCTTATGCTTAATAAATCTGTTACAAATAATTATACTTCTTTCGTAAATCAATCTGACTTGTTAATTATGCCAATTTTATGCTATGATATTATGACTAGTTTGAATACAAACAAATGTATTATATTGTGTCGATTAAAATGTGCGTTAATTTGCGATAAAAATTTTAATCATATGTCAATTGCGATCAATTTTTTAAATCGAAAAGCAGCTCTAATTTTGACTAAATGAAGTGAAAGTAAGTATAAATTTTGACTAAAAGAAGGGAATGTAAGTATACTTTTTGACTAAAAGAAATGAATGTAACTATACATTTGACTAAAAGAAGTGAATGTAAGTATACATTTTGATTAAGAGAAGTGAATGTAATTATACATTTTGATTAAGAGAAGTGAATGTAAGTATACATTTTGATTAAGAGAAGTGAATGTATGTATACATTTTGAATACAAGAAGTTAATGTAAGTATACATTTTGAATAAAAGAAGTCAATGTAAGTATACATTTTAACTAAAAGAATTGAATGTAAGTATACGTTTTAACTAAAAGAAGTGAATCTAAGTAGGCCCTATACATTTCCCATGTTATCTTGTCTCGTTCTACAGCATTTTTAAAAAAATAAAGCGGTTTACAAATTGAATTCCTAGAATTACATGTATTACTTCTTTAATCCTATAAAAACAAGATCTGTCTGTCTATGTGTCTGTCTATGTGTTTATCTATCTAAAACTAACTGCCTGTCTGTCTATCTAAACTGTCAGTCTGTCATCTATAAATGTATGTCAGTGAGATGTTGCAAGTCTAATACCCGCTCACACATCTCCTGTTAAAAATAAATGACCAATAGCTTTTATTTCTCTGAACCCTGGGCTTCAACAGACCTAATTCCGACACTGTTATAATCTATTTTCAGTTGTTGATGGTACTGAATGGCAAGGTAGACAACTACCGCTTGTAAGTCGATTTATAAAAGTTATACATTAATTTATTAAAGTTTTTCTTATTTCAAGTTCTTGTATAAATGACTAAACTTAAAGCAATGGTACAATTTAGTTATCTTATGATGTTACAATGTATGACATGACAAAAAGAATTGAAATAATGTTTCTCGAGCAAGTCGGCCTTGATGGCTTGAATGCCCAGTGCCGGCTTTAGGTATAGGCGATATAGGCAGCCGCCTAGAGCGGCATTATTTCAAGGAGCGGCAAATTCCAGCAAAATAAAAAAAATAAAAAATATGAAAATTAAAAATAAAATAAATGAATTTGATTCAGATATATGGAGGATCGTGCTAAATGACCAGATCGTTGTCTTCTTATTCAGCATGATCCAAAGCAGATCAAATTTGAGTCTTGTTTCCAAAAGATGAAAGTGGGAGACACTTTTCTAATTACCACTTTACACGCAAACTGGCTAACGGAGAAACTTTAAAAAGGAAATGGTTGATGTATTCTACGTCAGTAGATAAGGTATATTATTTTTGCTGCAGAATATATAACAGGAGTAAATCTGCCTTAGCAACACATGGCAGTTGTGACTGGAAAAATATGTCAAGTATATTGCAGCATCATGAAAAATCTCCAGATCATTTAACCAGTTAACATGATTGGAAAGAACTAAAAATGAGGATAACTAATAATAAAACTATTGATGACGTGAATTAGCGCCTTATAAATCGTGAAGCGAAACACTGGAATGACGTATTAGAAAGAATAATATCTTTGGTCAGAGTACACGGAGTTCAAAATTTACCCCTGAGAGGGCAGTCTGATCGGTTATATACATCTCATAATGGAAACTTTTGAAATTTGTTGAAGTTATTGCTGACTATGATCCGGTAATGAAAGAACATATAAGACGTATAAAATCAGATGAAATTCATGACCATTATTTGGGAAAAAATATTCAGAATGAGATCATTCAACTGTTGAGAAAAAAGGTAAAACAGAAAGTGATAAATGATCTAAAAATGCAAAATATTACGCTATAGTTCTCGATTGCACACCAGACGCCAGTCACAAAGAACAGATGACAATGATTGTTAGATTTGTTACAGCAATGAATCGACAAATGACAAACCTTCAGAAGTTTCTATCAATGAACACTTCATTGGATTCGCAGAACTTGAAAAATCTACAGGTGCAAGTATGTAGGAAATTTTACTTAAAGAACTGTCAGATTCGGGTATTTGTCTATATGATATGAGGGGACAAGGCTACGATAACGGAGCGAACACGCGGGAATACACAATGGCGTCCAAGCAATAGTTAAAGAGCTAAATTGAAGAGCCTTTTATGTCCCATGCAATGCGCATTCGTTGAATTTGGTGGTGAATGATGCCGTAAACTGTTTTTTGGAAGCAGTAAGGTTTTTTTGAGGTAATTCAAAATATATACAACTTTTTTTCTGCATCAACACATCGCTGGAATGCAAGGCCGTATTGCTGATAGTAACTCATAAAAAATTGACAAATATTTGCCTTTAAAAACTTGGAACAGCCCCCCCCCCCCAAAAAAAAATCCTGGGTACGGTACTGCTGGAATGTATTGTTAGAATATGTCAAAAACCAAAGAGGCAGTAGGTTTAACTGTTAACAAGTTATACGCAACACGTTGGGAAAGTCGAGTTAATGCCATGAAGGTAATTCGATACCAAACAGTTTAAATTTACGATGCACTCGTTTCAATTGCTGGATACATTTCCCTTTCTGGCGTGGTTGCCTAGAGTTATATTAGACTATCTATGTGGAATGGGCGTGGTTGCCTAGAGTTATATTAGACTATCTATGTGGAATGGGCTTGGTTGCCTAGAGTTACATTAGACTATCTAAGTGGAATGAGCTTGGATCCCTTTTTTCCGAATGCGTACGTGACATTGAGAATTTCGCTTACACTCCCGATAACAGTGGCGAGTGCAGAGAGAAGCTTTTCGAAGCTCAAACTCATATAAACATATCTTTGTTCTACCATGTCTCAGGATCGTTTGGTTGGTTTAGCTACAATATCTATAGAGAAAACGATTGCAGAAGATTTGGATCTGACCGAAATAATTGAAGAGTTTGCCTCTGCAAAAGGTAGAAAAGTATATTTTCCTTGAATTCTCCTCAATCTTTTTGACGCTAAATAAACATGAAATTTCATTTTTTTAAATTTTTCATTACTTTTTTTTAACTTAGCCAAAAAAAAACTTCCTCAAATATACTACGTATACTTAAAACTCTTTAACTTTTATAAAGTTGCCAAATTTTAAAAATGTATTATGATAAATAGCATATATAGAGTTTTCTTAGAAAAATGAAACTTAAAAGGGCGGCATTTTTGTCCTTGCCTATATCACAAAAATGTCTAAGTCCGGCACTGTGAATGCCATATATTGGATTTAATATGTCATTCATTAATAGATAGTAATAAATTAAACAAAAAAATAATCCATCTATCAAGATGGCTAATTACTTTTTAGTTTTTAATAATGAAAATATATCAAAATGTTTCAAGAAATTATTTTAAAATGTTAGTGCATTCGTATAAAAATGTATGCCGTACTTTTTTAATGATGCATCTTTTGCTTAATTCATCCCAAATAATTGATGAAATTATTTCTTTTACGTGAATCTGGGAATGCTGGTATGAATTTCATCATCATCATCATACCCTTGACCAATGTTGTCACCTCAACAGACATATCTCTCCATAGTATCCACAGTCCAGCTCCCGAGCGCATGGTAGCTTTGATCTGCGCTGACCGCAGTCCTTGAGGGTGTGGGGGGGATAAGGCCCTTTGGCTTACTTTTATTTATTTCGCTGCAAAATTTTAAGAAAAGGTAACCAGCGGGGGGTGGGGGGTGATCATAGAATGTAAGGAGTGCCATAATTTCAGCCTCTGATTTGAATTAATACATTAGCGGCCTTGAAGTGATACATTAGCGGCCCTGGGGTTATACATTAGCGGCCCTGAAGTGGTGCATTAGCGACCCTGAAGTGATACATTAACGGCCCTGAAGTGATGCATTAACGGCCCTGAAGTGATGTATTAGCGGCCCTAAAGTGATGCATTAGCGGTCCTGAGGTTATACATTAGCGGCCCTGAAGTAATGCAATAGTGGCCCTAAAGTGATGCATTAGCGGCCCTGAAGTGATACATTATCGGCCCTGAAGTGATACATTAGCAGCCCTGAAGTGATGCATTAGCGGCCCTGAAGTGATACATTAGCAGCCCTGAAGTGATACATTAGCGGCCCTGAAGTGATGCATTAGCGGCCCTGAGGTTATACATTAGCGGCCCTGAAGTGATACATTAGCAGCCCTGAAGTGATACATTAGCAGTTCTGATGTTATACATTAGCGGCCCTGAATTGATGCATTAGCGGCCCTGAAGTGATGCATTAGCGGCCCTGAGGTTATACATTAGCGGCCCTGAAGTGATACATTAGCGGCGCTGAAGTGATGCATTAGTGGCCCTGAAGTGATACATTAACGGCCCTGAAGTGATGCATTAGTGGCCCTGAGGTAATACATTAGCGGCCCTGAAGTGATGCATTAGTGGCCCTGAGGTTATACATTAGCGGCCCTGAAGTGATGCATTAGTGGCCCTGAAGTAATGCATTAGGGGCTCTGAGGTTATACATTAGCGGCCCTGAGGTTATACATTAACGGCCCTGAAGTGATGCATTAGCGGCCCTGAAGTGATGCATTAGCGGACCTGAAGTGATACATTATCGGTCCTGAAGTGATGCATTAGTGGCCATGAGGTTATACATTAGCGGCCCTGAATTGATACATTAGCGGCCCTGAAGTGATGCATTAGCGGCCCTGAAGTGATGCATTAGCGGCCCTGAAGTGATACATTAGCGGTCCTGAAGTGATGCATTAGTGGCCCTGAAGTGATGCATTAGCGGCCCTGACGTTATACATTAGCGGCCCTGAAGTGATACATTAGCGGCCCTGAAGTGATACATTAGCGGCCCTGAGGTTATAAATTAGCGGCCCTGATGTTATACATTAGCGGCCCTGAAGTGATACATTAGCGGCCCTGAAGTGATGCATTAGCGGTCCTGAAGTGATGCATTAGTGGCCCTGAAGTGATGCATTAGTGGCCCTGAAGTGATGCATTAGTGGCCCTGAAGTGATGCATTAGCGGCCCTGATGTTATACATTAGCGGCCCTGAAGTGATACATTAGCGGCCCTGAAGTGATACATTAGCGGCCCTGAAGTGATGCATTAGCGGTCCTGAAGTGATGCATTAGCGGCCCTGAAGTGATGCATTAGTGGCCCTGAAGTGATGCATTAGCGGCCCTGAGGTTATAAATTAGCGGCCCTGATGTTATACATTAGCGGCCCTGAAGTGATACATTAGCGGCCCTGAAGTGATACATTAGCGGCCCTGAAGTGATGCATTAGCGGTCCTGAAGTGATGCATTAGCGGCCCTGAAGTGATGCATTAGTGGCCCTGAAGTGATGCATTAGCGGCCCTGATGTTATACATTAGCAGCCCTGAAGTGATACATTAGCGGCCCTAAAGTGATACATTTGCGGCCTTGAAGTGATACATTAACGGCCCTGAAGTGATGCATTGGCGGCTCTGGGGTTATACGAAAGCGGCCCTGAAGTGATATATTAGCGGCTCTGAAGTGATACATTAACGGCCCTAAAGTGATACATTAGTGGCCTTGAAGTGATACATTAGTGGCCCTGAAGTGATACATTAGCGGCCCTGAAGTGATGCATTGGCGGTCCTGAGGTTATACATTATCGGCCCTGAGGTGATACATTAAGATCTTTTTTTTTTTATTTTTAGTCAAACTGCGATGCTCGATGAATTAATAAAGGAATACACATTAATAAAGAATAAACTCACAAAAAGACATGTAAAGATTGAAGAAATCATTTTTGAGTCCGAAAAATAAGAACCCAAACTATCCCCATTATATAGTCTCCATATGTACTTATCCACATTGGACTATCAAGTTTCACCATCCCTATGTACTTACCCACATTGGACTATCAAGTTTCACCATCCCTATGTACTTACCCACATTGGACTATCAAGTTTCACCATCCCTATGTACTTACCCACATTGGACTATCAAGTTTCACCATCCCTATGTACTTACCCACATTGGACTATCAAGTTTCACCATCCCTATGTACTTACCCACATTGGACTATCAAGTTTCACCATTCCTATGTACTTACCCACATTGGACTATCAAGTTTCACCATCCCTATGTACTTACCCACATTGTAGTAAAAAATGATTATAGCTTTTTACGGGATAAAATATTCCTCCCAAAAATGAAAGCAGAAAAAATGTTTTTGTATCTTTCTCATGTGTTGGCTTAATTATTTATTAATTGTTAACATAAATACAAATGATTTAATTAATATATTATGTGTCGTATCTTTTTTAGAAACTGCAGGGTTTTCTTAATTTAGACTCACCGGTAAGTTTTTTTTTAAATTTTGAAATAAAATATCTATTTTTATGTATCTATAAATGTATCCATTTCTGTATCTCCCTCTCTCTATATTTCTTTGTAAGTCCATCTGTCTGCCTGCACGCCTGTCTGTCTATCTAATATTTCTATCTGTTTGTCTTTGTCTGTCATCAATGAGTGTAGGAGAACCCCCCCTAAAATATTTTTGAAATAAGATGAAGATAGAATTTAAGTCGATATTATTGATAGTCCTATAAATACGATCATCTGGATTCAGGGATAAGCGAAATGTCTGTCGATTTGACAGATCATGTCTGTCAATACATTATATCAATAGGCATGTTCCGATGGTGTTTATTTTACTTTTAAATAAATGATTGATTTTTTATGTCTGTCAATACATTATATTAATAGGCATGTTCCGATGTAGTTTATTTTACTTTTAAATAAAGGATTAATTTTTGACTGCTGTGATTCTTATGCTGTTGGTAATACTTTGTGCTATAAAATGTATGTCTGTTGCGAGAATTTAAAGGTAGATTAAAGATACGGTCAGTCTTGACATTGGGCTAGAATTATACATTTTTTAAATCTTAACTGGTAAGATAGGCTTCCTGTTTGTGGTAACATACTATGGCTTGAAGGGCTAATGCATCTTATTTGAGTTCTTTGAAAGAAAATCCATTTAAAAATACGTATTATTAGATATATGTACTTCAAGGAATTATAAAATAAAAATGGGGGTGTAATATTAAATTTTATAATAAATACCGTCTCTCTCTCTCTCTCTCTCTCTCTCTCTCTCTCTCTCTCTCTCTCTCTCTCTCTCTCTCTCTGTATATATATATATATATATATATATATATATATATATATATACATAACTATTTTTAATGCAAGTGCATTCTAGTGAAAATGTATAATTTATGTTTTTCAAATGCAATCTTTTTTTTTAATCTCAACCAACTAATTGATAACATTATTTCTTTTAGCTTTATGTATTACAGGTAAGAATTTAGTCAACTTTAAATTTAAACAAACAACTTTGGTTATGGGGAAAAGGCGTAAATATTACATATAAAAGAAATCTAAGTTAAAAAAGAAAAATTCGTTTTATGGTTTCGGGGCATAATTCCTCCTACCCTCCCCCTCCTCCCAAACAAATTGTATTCTAAGTTAATAATAATCTCAGAACTGAGATTCCTTTATATAATATCTAGAAAAAAAAACTGATGATTTATTGTATTAATTATACATTGAAATGTTGTCTTAAAACATTGTCTTAAAGTAGGCCTATATATAACAGGCCTATATATCATATAAATATATACACATATGAGACATTAAGAAACCTTACAAAAAGGCAACATAAGTTAACCTAAATAATTGAGGACAGCACTGGACAGCTCTTTACAGAAAAACAGAAAAAAAAAACAGCGGTACTCGAAGGTTAGATTGCGAACTGCACAGAGCTGAATAATTACAAGATAAATCCTGATACCATAATATTTCAGAAAAACAAAGAGACTGGTGAATTTAAAAGGAGGGCGGGGGGGGGGTGGAGTAAGTCTCCTGGGGTTTACGACATTCCTGCTGAATTGGTAATACACGGAGGTAACCACGGTTCTAACAACGCTCTGCCAGAAAATATGGGTCAATACAGTTTGGCCCAAGGAGTTGCCCCAATCACTCGTCATACCACTGCCTAAAAAAGTGTCAGAACTACTGGACAATCAGTGTCATCAGTCACCCCATCAAAAGTAATGCTAAAAATTTTTTACTCAAGAAAAGGAGATCAGAGGATGGGGGAGGGGGGGTTGTGTTATCATAGAATGTCCATGTCGTATTTCCTCACTGCTGTCCCAAGATGATACAATGGCGACACTGAGGTAATTCATTAGCGGCACTGAGGTGATACATTAGCGGTACTGAGGTTATATATATGCCGCACTGAGGTAATACATTAGCGTCACTGAGGTGATACATTAGCGTCACTGAAGTGATACATTAGCGGCACTGAGGTGAAACATTAGCGGTACTAAGGTAATACATTAGCGTCACTGAGGTAATACATTAGCGGCACTGAGATAATACATTAGCGGCACCGAGATAATACATTAGCGTCACTGAGGTAATACATTAGCGGCACTGAGATAATACATTAGCGGCACTGAAGTGATACATTAAGAGCCTTTTTTTTATTTTTAGTCAAACTGCATTGCTCAAACTGATGAATTAATAAAGGAATACACATTAATAAAGAATAAACTCACAAAAAGACATGTAAAGATTTAAGAAATCATTTTTGAGTCCGAAAAATAAGATCCCAAACTATCCCCATTATATAGTCTCCCTATGTAATTATTCACATTGGACTATCAAGTTTCACCATCCCTATGTACTTACCCACATTGGACTAACAAGTTTCACCATCCCTATGTACTTACCCACATTGGATTATCAAGTTTCACCATCCCTATGTACTTACCCACATTGGACTATCAAGTTTCACCATCCCTATGTACTTACCCACATTGGACTATCAAGTTTCACCATCCCTATGTACTTACCCACATTGGACTATCAAGTTTCACCTTCCCTATGTACTTACCCACATTGGACTATCAAGTTTCACCATCCCTATGTACCTACCCACATTGGACTATCAAGTTTCACCATCCCTATGTACTTACCCACATTGGACTATCAAGTTTCACCATCCCTATGCATAGATCGAGCTAAACGATCTAATGTAAATGTGAAATCTTTGCATGACACACTTACCAGTAATTTGTAACGTGTAGTCTATACAATGAATAATTAATTATATGACAACATTATCACCGATACTTTTAGTTTTGTTTTAGAAATAACATTACACTGTACCAATTAATACTTAGAGCTTATAGCTTATCCCAGGATAGCATTTTTATAAAAATAATTAATTCTCTCATTTTTTTTAAAATCTTTCTCATTTGTTCACTTGATTTTTGTTTTATCTTATTAACAAAACTAGAAGTTATTTAATTAATATATTCTGTGTTGTATCTTTTTTTCATCTTTACAGGAATTAAATCAAGTAATTTTCTTTTAATTATGATACATGTAATATAATTGAATGCATCTATCAATGTATCTATCTCTGTATCTATCTCTGTATCTATCAATGTATCTATCTCTGTATCTATCTCTGTATCTATCAATGTATCTATCTCTGTGTCTTAAATTGGAATCGATAAATTTTCTGCCAAATTACCTATTCTCTTTTCTTATTTTTCAGAACGAGACCATAAGACTTACACTGTAAGTTTTATTATTTTAAATGGAATCATTTATTATCATCTTAAAATGTAGTTCTGGTACAGTGCTTCTCAAACTAGTAGTATGGTCTTCTTGTGCAGTAGCGACTTTATAATAATTAGATACCTTGCGGACCCTTCAAAATAACGTGGCGACATCCCTCGAATCGTCAAAATATTCATCTCATAGAGAAGTGTTTCACATGAAAGTGGTGGGTAATATATGCGACGAGTTCGGTGGGGGGGGGAGGGGCGAGGGGGAGGGGTACGCGCTGAGGAGACATCCCAACCATAAACATAACAAAAAATAGCTCAAAAAAAAATAATAAACTTGCATACATTACTGCCGCGAACTTCAGCTACGGATAAAAGAAAATTATGACGGTGTTTGAAAAAAAAATTGATTGTCATTTAACTGTGCATTGAGGGGGTACCTAGTATTACAAAATATTAGAAAGGGGGGATAGGGGGGGATACGTTGATGTGAACATTTTGGGGGGGGGGGGGAGGGAACAGTGGTCTTTAACAAGGATATCAAGGGCCAACCTTTTGAGTCAGGGGCCACACTGGACTGGTAAACCTGGCTAGCGGACCGGACAAAGATGGAGAGTTGGCATGAAGTAATATAAACTAAACGCAAACATCACATCACAAAGGTTACTGTTGCGTTGTGCTTCACTCTGAAACGACTGGTGAGCCACGGGACGTAGTATGCCTATGGTTGATCTAGTCAGGGGCGCCGAGAGGGTGGGGGGCAGAGGGGGTCATTGCCAGGTGGCCCGCATATGTAAGGGGGCCCGGCCGCCCCGACCATGTCAATTTTTTCACGACTTTTTGTTTATTTAGGGGCCCGCAATGATGTTCTGCCCTGGGGCCCGTGTTGGCTCTCGGCGCCCATGGATCTAGTATATATGTATGGGTATTAGTCACGGTTTTAAATATTGTCCAGTTCTTATTTGTATTTAAATCTAATTTTATTTTATTTTTTGTTTTGTTTACTGGGCCGGATGGCGGAGTGGTGTAGATTCTCGACTGTCAACTAAGTATTCCGGGTTCGATCCTCGGTGAGACCCTTTGTGATTTTTTCCAGGTGAAATTGGTTTCAAAGTCGTTTCACAAGTCCACCTAAGTTTAAATGGGTACCTGAGTTAAGTTGGGGAAGTGAAGGCGGCTGGTCGTTGTGCTAACCACACAATCCCTTCATATAGAAATAGATGAATTCATCTGCCCTGACGGGCTAAAGGAACTTATTAATTAGATCTGGTCAAATAAATTGGAGCATTGTACTTTTTTTTCCAATGTGGAGTTGGGACGATTTCAGAATTTTTATCGAAGCCTATTTGATTTCGATTCTTTTCAAAAACATCGATTCTTGACTCCGATTCCTGATGTCATTGTCTTAGAAAAGTAGTAACAGAAAACCAATATTTAATTATAGCTTCTTCTCATTAAAGACCATTGTGTGGACTTTTTAAACATCTTAGCTTGAGTTAGAGATAAAGATTTTGTTTAAAACCAGAAGGAAAACGCTTACTCAAGCTTGATCACAATGGTAGCAGTTGAATTAAAAAAAATATACCTTAAAATATAATTTTAATACGCTTTTCAACGCTTAGACGTGATGGAATCAAGTGAGGATAAACTGTTTTAAACTATATCTAAATGCCGTTTTTCATTTAGCTTATAGGTACTATTCCTGACGCCCGTTCATTGAAGTAATCACCACCACACATTACTGTAATGAGATTTACTCTCAGACAGATGCACACACATTCAATTACACATATACTCAGCTTTTGACTGGAGAAACACGCTGACACATAAACAGATCTGTTGACAGGAGATACAGACTGACACATAAACAGATCTATTGACAGCAGATACAGACTGACACATAAACAGATGTGTTGACAGGAGATATAGACTGACACATAGACAGATCTGTTGACAGCAGAATGACACATAAACAGATCTATTGACATCAGATATTGACTGACACATTAACATAGAGGCGTTGCTAGGGGTTTGGGGGCCCGGGGGGCTTGGCCTTTTTGGGGGCCCCTGCAATTTGACATGCGATATCATAACATGAGATAATGTACTTAATAAATGTATGTCTAAATTCAAATTAGTACAGTATATCAATAAAAATAACAAACAATAATCATTAAAACTCTTTTAATGAATAATTCCATTGTTTAGTGACGAGATAATGCACAAGTGACAAATCTCAATTCACATTGCCTCACGTCGTGCTTTCTGTGCAGTAAAGGCATTCATAACATCATCTAAATCAATGGTGTCTAGTATTTTTGACTTCGCTGACATTAAAGCCATGCTTTTAAATCTTTCTTGCGTCATTGTGCGCCTGATATACTTTTTGAGTGACTTGAGTTTTGAGAATGATCTCTCACACGATGCAATGGAAGTGGCCTGAGTTAGCAGTATTCGGATGGAGGTTGCAAGATTTGAGCACACGTCATTACCATATGAAGCCAGCTTCCTCAATAAGTCAATTTGTGATTGTGGTACTGGTTTGTTGATTAAAGTGCTCGTGTATCAATGACACCATCGGAAAAGTGATTTGCCTGTATGTCATCATACAAACAGGAAAAAGTAACAGTTTTTCATCAACGTGTCATCATCCATAGAATTCAACATCTGTCTTGGTTTAAAAAGAACTCCAAAGGTGCCCACATGGTTTTGCAACCTTTGGAATCTGTTCCTTCATCTCCATATGAAGTCTGTCCAGCACTTCTGTCGCAACACGTTTGAATTGCAGTTCTATTGACAGTCCTACATGAGAACTCAACTCTCCATCAAGTCTTTTCTTTCTTCTGTTTGTTTTGCCTACAGGAAATCCATAAAATTCAATGCCTTCATTTGCTCTTTTGATGGATTGGGTGATCAGTTTCATCCGTTTCTCATCATTTTGCAGAAAGCATGAAAGGGTCTTAATCTCTTCAGCATCTTTGTCAAGATGCACGGAAAGTGACGACGTAGCTTCTTCTCTTGAGTACCACCATGTACTACTCTCCTTTTTTAGTTTCCCGGCTCCAGTTTATTTCAGTTTGGTCTTTCTCTGGGGTGAATTGGAAAAAAACGTTGAGCAATTCATGAAAAAGGTGACAATTGCTAGATCTATCTCAGCAGAATGAAGAGCTGCCAAGTTGAGAGAGTGATTATCACAGTTAAGAAATGTTACTTTTGGATTTATGTCTAAGAGACGTTTCTGCCGGCCAGACCGACGGCCACTCATTATGGCTGCGTTATCATATGTTTGATCTGTGCACAGATTAAAGTCTAGTCCAATGTCTTAAAGAGTTTTCAGAACAAGTTCTTCATTTTGTTGTGCATCTGGCTTCACAATTTCAAAATAACCAAGGAATGACTCTTTTATTTCAAAATTCTCGACATCCAAGTAACGAACTTTAAGGGATACTTGTTCTTTGTGAGAAACATCTGGAGTGGAATCAAACATCAGAGAAAAGTAACAAACTTGCTTGACTTTCCCAACAATTGATTCCCTATCTTTATCGCCCATCAAGCTTATGAACTAATTTTGAATTATTCAAGTGATGTTACGTAACTTCCTCAAATTCTGCAAGAAATTTCAAAGATTCTAGAAAGTTCCCAGGACTGGGAGAATCCAGTTCTTCTTTGTGTCCAAGTCAGCTAGAGTCTGTTTTTGCTAAGTACTTGACAGAAGTTGCTACACTGCTGTATCTTTGTATGAATTATCTGAATGGTGATACTTTTCTTTGCCATGTTCATGGTCTTCTTTGTTTTCAATGCTATTATCAGGTTTCTTCTTAAAAAACCCTTCAAATTTTCCTTGATTTTGCAGCCTCTCTCGTCTTTCTGTAGCACGCTTTTTCCGTTTTGTAGCCCCACTCTGGTAAACTCATTCTTTCGGCAAGGGTGAAGTTTCTCTATAAAGAATAACATCCTTTACATTTCACAAATAAAAAATCTACAAAAATTATGTATACTTTTTTTCATCCGCCATGATTGTGAGATTTCGTCAGTCGAATAGACATAAGTATACGAACTATGATCCTTCTATTTATGTCTATAGACAGATGGATTGTAGCATGGACAAAAAATGGAAGATAAAATGCCGTCAAGATGACGTGTTTTACAACAACCGAAACTATGGTTTGATACTTTTAGTGAACTTTTTACCAGTTTTTATTTACGTGATGATTTACGTAATTTTGAAATCCTTAATCTGTATGGAATACATGCAACAGTGCCACTAATTCAGTGGCATCACTATGGTTGGTGTCACCCGATACGGACAATTCAGGGTGTCACCCCCCTCCCACAAGACTTCCACCATGAACAATGGTACACATTTCGAATGTTCCTGCTCTATACCAGTGCTTCTCAAAGTGGTGGGCCGCGGCCCCCTATAAACTGCCAAGTCCGATTCAAATACTTTATTGTACGAATACGCAAAATTTAATTTCAAAATATAAGTAGAATGAAACTATACACTGCAAGATCCATATTAACTGAAACATCACTACTCTATCCTGTGTGCTGCCTATTTTTGTCAAACTGCATGTCCGTCCTGTACCTCTCTGTTCTCCTCCTTTCTCCCCTTAATTAATTAACTCATCCCTGACCCAATGATCCATATTCTTGAAAATACAATGTTTGATCTATATCCTTGTAAATACAATGCTCAACAATGCACTTTGTATCACTAATCAAGCACATGTAGAAGTTTGGCGCCATGTATAAGAAACCAGACAGTAGATAATTAGCTTATCACTGAGTTATCACAACATTTTTCTTTCGAAAATACAAGGACGCTTAGCCTTGCTTTTAATATTCCAGCCTAACTAGGTCATCTAACTTAACAGGTCTGTGTCCCCTAAAAATACACTCACTCTAAACGTGACCGACATTGTACCTATGGCGCATTTCCAGCCATTCCAAAGTATGTTATAAAAACATAACCGACTTGTGGTCGTTACAGAAGGCTTGGTCACGGCAGCGTGTGGCGGTTACAGCTAGTATTTAATATTTAGTCTTAAAATAAAAAAATTGAAAACTCGTTTGGGGGCCCCCCTCAAGCGGGGGCCCGGGGGGACGTTCAAATTTGGACCCCCCTCCCCCACCCTAGTTACGCCACTGCATTAACAGATCTATTGACAGGAGATAAGGACTGGCTCATTTCACGTGACTAAGCGACCTTGCTCTGTTAAGTGCCTTGCTGTTCACTGATATCATTTCATTGCTAAATATGATGTCAATAAATGAATAGTTAGCATACTAATCTAGATGATGTTATGATGTAAGTGCACCACAATGTGTACAGGCTACATTGCACATTTCAACAATACGATAGCATAAGACGTCAAATTATACTACGTACAACGTATACAATTTTTGTCACATGACAAAATACCACGTGTTATTTGCATACGAATCTTAATGTTGAACACCGTACACTGTGAAGTTTTCGTTTGCTCAAAGCATGCCACATCTCTAAAGTGCTAATGTCACGTGACAAAACGATATTGTACTGGTTGTTATCATGCTGTGCATTGATGTCATTTCAGGTCATAATATGTATGTCAGTCAATATATAGATATCAAACTAAACTAGAAGACGTAAATTTGTAAGGACACTTAAATGTGTTAAGTTTGCATTAAACATTTTACTAATACGCTAACGGATGGCGTGCATGCTTGTACTACCGTGCATATACAAATGACGAGCATGGATTTTAAAAAAAAATATTTTAACTATTTCTGAAAAAAACAAATAAGTTGATAATTCTTCTTCCATTGTTTAGTTCAATACCCTCCCCCAAAAAAAAAACATAGCAATAGAATAAAAATGTTGAATGTTGACAATTTCTTGCTATATATTTATATATATCACACCAGGCTTTCTTTCTTTTTTGTTATCAAAATGTTTTATTACTGGAAAAAATGTCATTTTTTCCCCAGATAAAATCTTCAAGAAACACTCCCTTCCTGTGATGTTATCTTCCTTTCAGAATAAAAAATGAACGAGATTTCCAAAAAAATTTCCATAGAAAAACAAAAAAGATCAGTTTTTGTTTTAATCTTTTAATCAACTATTAAAAACAATGATTTAAAAAAATAATAAACAACCTGTTTCTGTGTTGTTTTTTTTTTTTTTTTTTGCAAATCCAGAGTGTGTTGAGCAGTTTAAGTTGGGTAAAATATTTTTTTCTGTAACTTTTATGGTGAGTCAGTAAATACACAGGGAAAATATCTTTACTGTAACTGTTTTGGTGAGTCAGTAAATACACAGGGAAAATATCTTTACTGTAACTGTTTTGGTGAGTCAGTAAATACACAGGGAAAATATCTTTACTGTAACTGTTTTGGTGAGTCAGTAAATACACAGGGAAAATGGGGGTATACTTTCATAACCACGGCTGGGGTGACAGACAAAATCTGGTTATACACCTACAATTGTGTCTCGGTATTTTATCACAGTCTGTTGGGGTTGTGGCTTAGCGAGGGGTGGGCAAGGGGACATCATGCCCGTGCGCTACTCACAAACTTTACATATAATACTATATGGTTTTCGAATGGGGTGGGGGGCTAAGAAAGGATTTGCGCTCCGGGCGCGAGTTAAGCTCGCTACGCCACTGTGTTGGAGTGGGTGGATGGGGGAAGGGGGACATAGACAGATACCAAGTTGGAGGCAACACGGGAGATATGTCGGGAACTTGAGCCAAGACCTGAAAAAATGTCCTTGGTCCTCACCGAACATCGAACCATTTTCCTTCAGGTGGAAAGTCGAGCGCTTTACCACACGACCATCCCTATCAAGTAAATGGTTGCGCTGATCACCAGACAGTGTGCGATGTCTTTGTAACCCTCAATGCATGACGCAAGAACTAATGAAACACGTGACGAAGAGATCTTGCATTGTATGTTATCATGCTATGGTTAAATGCCACTTCATGTCATAATATGTGCATCTATAATTGCATTAACGTCATACTAAACAAAAGGATGTAAGAATGTTAGCGCACACTATGCGCACATATGACTCGACACATTTCATCACTTAGCCAACAAATGACATTATTAGTTTATCACCGTGTAAATCGAAAAGGAATAGAAAGTTACATTCAAAACCCTTCGATTCGATTCCGATACCAGCAAAATGTACAGATTCTTTCGATTCTCCGCTCCGATTCACATGAAGTTTCCATAACTAATATATATATATATATATTATATCACAGAGACAAACATATTTTGAGCAATATAATTTTATTTTAAATAACAACAAATGGTTTTAGAGTAAGCTTATTGTCAGACTGATTTTTTTTTTCAATACAGTAGGCCATGTTATAATCTAGCAGATTTGATTCACTTGTGACAAGTTCATTTGATCCACCTGATTTGATGCAATTGTATTTGATGCACTTGTTGCAATTGTATTTGATGCACTTGTTGCAATTGTATTTGATGCACTTGTTGCAATTGTATTTGATGCACTTGTTGCAATTGTATTTGAAGCACTTGTTGCAATTGTATTTGATGCACTTGTTGCAATTGTATTTGATGCACTTGATTTGACGAGTTTGTAACAATTTCATTGGACGCTTATATAACAATTTTGTCTTGTCAAAAGTGATCTCATTTACTGGTTGCTTTTTCCCCCTCACTATTTTCCTTAAGGACTTTCTTAACATGCTGCATTTTTTATAAGTCTTGTCCAAGACCTTTGTTTACCTCAGACCAGGTACACAGTAGCAGTGGCCAAAATTTTCTGATTGCACCCTGGACATCGAGTTAACTCTTTGGAGCAGACGTCACAGGCGTAGAGCTCTCCGCACGGCAGAAACATATTTCTTACGGGAGTGACCTTACAGATTCTGCATTTCAGTTGTGCTCTTAAGGATTTGTTTTCTTTCTGTAATAACCGGAACTTGAGCTCATGACTTGATTTTTGTCCTAAATGTGATCAGTTGAAAAATAAAAATGAAAGAAGGTATAATTTTTTTTTACAAAAATGCACGTATTGTACACACACACACACACACACACACACACACACACACACACATACACACATCCTACACATTATATTTAATCAAAATAAAAAAAAATGAAATTACAAGCTGAAATAATAGAAACAGTTACTGGTACTGAATAACGTTCATAAGGAGGGCCGCCGACAGAAATTAAGGGCTCGGGTAAAAAGAAGACTTGTGGGTCCCATTTATAAAAATTGTACGCGCGTGAATATACAGCATTGGTATACAGGGGGCACAACTCAACGTACACCTCGCACAACGAACACCACTACCACCCCCGCTATTGGGCCTCACACATGTGTGTTTGTGTATGTGTGTGTGTGTATGTGTTTGTATGTGTGTGTGTGATATATATATATATATATATATATATATATATATATATATAGAGAGAGAGAGAGAGAGAGAGAGAGAGAGAGAGAGAGAGGGGGACATGACGCAGTGATTTCTTTTGATTGGCTGTCATAGATCCATCCCAGCACACTGCTCACTTTTGCTGTTTTAACGGTTCTGCATCGGGATAAAATGTTTCAAATATATGGTACAAATGGTCATTAATTCAGTTGTTGATGCTTTGTAGAAAATCGACCTATCAAGGGTTATTTATATCACTTATTACCCAGTCGATGTATAGATTGACAGTGTGCTACCCGCTAAAGTCCTAAGGTAACAATGTGAACAATACCAGACGAAAGAGACTTGTTATGTTAGCTTGGTGGGGATATATGGTTGTGTTAGAAAAAATGTAAAATACAATAAAAGCTGGTATGAGTTTACATTCCTTGGGATTTTGTAATGAAGGTAAATAGTCGGAGTCAAATTAAACCTCTTTTCAGTGATTTACTGAAAGTAGTAATTTTGAAGTTCTAATACACACATACATTGTTTATTTGAGTATACAGTTCGTCATTGCTGTATTGGTAACAAGCCCGCTGCAAGGTGATCAGCTTTAACATTTCTCCACCTACTCTCATTTGACTGTTACATAAATTAAAATATTGCCATGTGGTGAGATTTTAAATGATTTTAAATACGAATGATCCTAATTTTAGTTCATTTGTTTGCATTTGTTAACACATGTTCGTCAGTTCAAAAAGAAACATACATATTTTTAACTTTTTTTTTTTTTTTGTAAAAGGATGACTTTTATATGGCAAAAAAAAAAAATAAATAAACAAACAAACTAAACAGATTTGTTGATGATTGATTTTTAGTTTTCTTACTACTGTCAATGTACCAATCAGAAAAAAATAGTTTTATAAATAATAATTACTGAATAATTGACTGTAAATTGGCGGACCACACTGATTGGCCATAGGAAAGGCTTACACCGATATAAAGTGATAAAAGAAGTATTGTTAGATATGTTATAGATTAAATGCTTTTACCCCATACGCTAGTTGTTATTGTTAGATTGCAGCATTTGGAAATTCCCGTTATAGATTCCAGCTGACGCTTGTTTACGCAAGGTCTTAGCTCAGCCTTAACATGTAATGTTTTAATAATGACACGAGTAAATAACAATCACATTAACTTACAACAGAGCTGCCGTCAGAAATTCTTCAACCCAAATTCGACCCCCCCCTCCTCCAACAACCAGGGCCAAATTAAAGTCACTATGGGTCAAATGCCAGTTACCAAGAAGAACCTATTAGCCTATAACTCAAAAATGTCAATTTTTACCCTCCCACCCCTCATATAACATTATGTAACACTTTTGCGATATAACAATAAAATAAAAATAACAAATTTGCATCCCCCCTCCCCCCCCCCGTCGGCGTTATATAATATGTGAACGGCCCCTAATGACCAAACGCATATCTCCTGGGAAATACCCTAAAAGCGTATTCTTCGAAATGTTCAATAATATGACTTTATCCAGAAGCCAGTCCGAATTCTTGTCATTATTTTGATGATGTTAGCGATGAAAAAAATTCTCGTAGTTTAACGGACGAGGGCCTATTTATTTAATTTTTGTATGGCCTATGGCTATTTTTGGCTTCATAGCTAATTGAGCCCTATTGACAGTCTATGAAAACCACGCCCGTTTGACCTACTACCGAGTTATTTTATTACAGTTTTTTTTAGGTCACACCCATTTCTTGGTTGGCCTGCGCTCTGCATTTATTCATAAAAAATAAAATAATGATTTTTTTATATTAAGATAAATTTTGAAAATAAAAAAAAATTCTTTGATCCACTAATAGGCATATATATATATATATATATATTCGATAATATCTCTAATTATCATACAAAAATATATTTTATCAACATATCTTATCAGGTCTGTTTTTTTTTTAGAAATTATAAGTCTACACCCAGTATACGCAAGGGAAAAAACTATTCAACGAATTACAGTTAAACAATATAGGACTTAAAAGTATTTGTAGGCATACTGTAATAGACTTTGCATCTATTACACCGTAAAACATAATTACAAAAAAACAACAACAAACAAATATTTTACGCTGAAATGTTTTAGAAGATTTTTTTATTTATTATTATGTGTATGTACTCTAATAACATTGCAGATAAGCTAATTTGCAACTTTTTTTCTAAAGAAAATCTTTTGTCTTTAATGAATCCGTTGAAAATATCAATAACACAAGCTGGTAACTTCTTACTCTTACGGCAAGTTTAGTAGGATGAAACTATGTGACGTTTGCTGTGGGTAGCCAGCAACATTATTCAGTCATATCACGTTTAACATTCACAACGCATAGCCTAAATGGTGTATTATTGTGGGCTCATTTAATCGCGGGGTGGCAATGCGTCAAAATGCCTTTGGGCAACAAGCTATCTAGACTGTAACAGTTTTAATTGATCTTATGTCATTGGTTTAATTAAGAATTATGGTATGCCTATGTCTTAATCTCAGTTGACTGTCAGTCATGCCATTACATTTCTTTAAAAAAAAGTTTTATGTGTAAGCGAACAATGTGTGGTGATTGTACAAAGACAATGTACCTTGCATTTGAGTTAAATCCTTGAAATCTTTTTCTTCATCAGATGCCTTGACCTTTTCTGACCCAGTGCACGAGAAACTGTTAGGTTTCTGGTCATTTTCAGGAAGTTCATAGTCTTTTTCTTCAGAGTGATTACTGACCATGCTAAAACTCCCTTCTACTTCTCCTTTCGGATCTCTATCCGTGGAAATGTTACTTTCACAATTAGTCCCAGAGATTTCAGGCTCTTCACCATTGTTGACGAACGTGCAGCCATCTGCATGATATCTATCAATTATACGACTCGAACTGCTCAGTGCCAACACGTCTACGGTACTACCACATCCCTCACACACAAGGCTACCCCTGGCCTCGTCGTAATAGAATCCGGCATTGCTGAGAGAGATGAACGAAGTCGCTTGGTGAATGGGCGTGCCAAGCAAAGAACGAAAAGTGGCTAGTCGGCCCAATCCAGAGAATACAATGTATTGTTGAAATACAGACCGAGTTAGTGCTTAGTGGCCAGGTGTTTGTTAAATCTGTAGTCTTGCATTTCAAATAACTGGAGAGAGGACTTATTAGAACAAATTTGGCGGCATCGATGATCTTTTTAAACTTCGTCATGGAAATCGCATGTTCGTTTCTTGTCAAATCAAACTTTGAAGATTTAATGTACAAAGATATGCCGCGTGTCTTAGATATATCAATGTTGACACGAAGTGACGTTTTCGATTGTTTCAAATAGAGTTTTAAGATTCTAGTGGCACTGTCGTTCACTGCATAATATGTGGATTTGTTTTGAATATATCGTGCTTGAATGAAATTCTCTAGTGAAGCTGAAAACTTACGAATGCAATACAAACCTCGGACATAGGTAAGGACAACAATAATTAACAAACCTAACAAAGATATGCCTGTCATTAAAATATAAGAAACTATCCTAAGAAAAACATCAAGTGTATCAAAACGCAATCGATACAATACTGGCCAATTGAACAATCGATACAATACTGGCCAATTGAACAATCGATACAATACTGGCCAATTGAACAATCGATACAATACTGGCCTATTGAACAATCGATACAATACTGGCCAATTGAACAATCGATACAATACTGGCCAATTGAACAATCGATACAATACTGGCCAATTGAACAATCGATACAATACTGGCCAATTGAACAATCGATACAATACTGGCCAATTGAACAGTCTCTTGTCTTGATTAAATATGTCACGTGATAAAGACAATGTACTGTGCGATTTTATTTTCCTGGAAGAGTAATCAAACCCTGCATACCTATGCTGGAAGTGTTCTCTCGTTTTTGAGCTGTCAGCATCGAAGAGAGATAACACCTCAGCGTCGAAGAGAGACAAGCTGTTATTATCAGATGGAGCTAAGTTGTCAGCATCAAAAAGAGCTGATATTTCTTTTCTGTTTATGATATTTCCAGCATGCCATAATTTGTACTCTACAGAGACACATGTAGATAAAAAAGCCAGGGTGGTGACACAGAAAATGATTCGAAGGCCAATAAGATGTCTCCACTCCATGGCTCCCTCTCAAACTACTTTACCTTTTCAAAGTAAAAAAAAAATATTGTTTTGGATTTTTGGCCAGCTTATCTGAAGCAATCATCAAAATAACAGAAACTATTTAATAAACGAAAACAAAAAAAAAATGCAAGAAAATAAAAATACTTTAAACACACAAACACACTCTATTGAATTTAAAATTATCTTACACGAAACTCAGTTGATTGTGGAATTTCTATAAAGATAGTATGAAATAAACATTAGAACGACTTCATTCTGAAAAATTACAAGTCAGTTTATCTCCCGTAATATATATCATAATATTTACCAATATACTTTGGTCTGCTATCTTTTCTTTCAATAAAATATCGGGAAAACAAAACATTTGGGGGAGTTACCATTCTTTTTTTTTTCTTTAAATCTTCGATATAACTGTTGATTAAATTAAAAGCTGACCCGAATACTTATATTTTTCGTTTCCGGGTCAATTCCCGGGTCCCATTTTCGTTGACATGTCGTCAGGCACGCCGAGAGGGGGAGGCAGGGGGGGGGGTCATTGCCAGGGGGCCCGGTCGCCCCAACCACGTCAATTTTTTCACGACTTATTGTTTATTAAGGGGCCGCAATGGTGTCCTGCCCTGCGGCCCGTGTTGGCTCTCGGCGCCACTGCAGGTAGGTCTACAGGAACATTAAGCCGGCTCTGAATTAACGCAAATTAAAAAAAAAATGAAACCAAAATATTTTTATGGGAAGTTTATTGAATTTCGAGCGATTTAATTCATATCCGCATGTCATAAATTATTACAAATATTAATGCCGAGATGTGTACAAAAAAATGTTACTTTTTGCCCGTGACAACAACAGTTAATATTGTTAATTAGATAATTGCAATAAAAAAAACATGTTTAGGCAAAACATAAATGTATCAAAACATATTCATAGTTACACAAGCGGCTTTTAATTCCCTATTCGATTATTTTATTAATTGACCAATCAATCAGAACGATCAAAGAAACCGATTAACAAATATTAAAAAAAAATATGTCCAATGGGTCGTTCCATCCCAGCCAGCAATTTTACTTAATCGACAGTGCTCAAGTGATAAACAACCACACAGGCAGTGACAGGCTAGAGCAGCGGTCGGGGAAATTTTTTAATCATTATCCCGAAATATTTTTGTGTAAGTTGATATTACCCCATAACAAATTAAAAATATATACTTTTTACTCAGAAAAGTTTCATTTTTACCCCATTTGGGGTAATTTACCCCGGTTCCCCGACCGCTGGGTTAGAGCTTTCATGACAAGAGGTGGATGGGCAAACCTGGCGCGCCTTGGGGTCTACAGATCCCACATTTGAACCCTTCTAAGTTCTATATGATTCTCATTTTTATAAGGGGGCCCTGCGCCCTGGCCCTCAACTGACCTAAGTCCGTAACTTCTCTTGATGTTATGTTACTCATCACAATCATTTCATCTATAAATAGTAGACCTATAGGCCTAATGGTAATATCATATCCCCAGAAGTGGATTAAGTTTGTTAATGCACTGGGCGCAGAAGAAAATACTGGAACCCTTCAAAAATACAGAAACAGGAAAAAATAAAGTCACAAGACTCAAATAATTTTTGCAGGTTTGGGGGGGGGGCTTAATAAGTCAAGGCCAATGGCATACGCCCAGTAAGCCCGTCGATAAATCCACCTGGTGTATATCCCTCAGTGCTGCCCCTGAACGGTGGCAACCTTTCAAGCCAAATCCTCGCTTGAGATAGGATCCTTTTGGTAGGGTAGATAGCGTACACTTAAGACTCAAAGCCCCGCACTCACCCCATGCAGTGAGCCTACACTTACGACTCAAAGCCCCGCACTCACCCAATGCAGTGTACTGTTCAGGTTACCCTTTTATCACAAGCTCCTCATTTCAAGATCAGATAAATCAAACAAAAAACAAAGTTTGTCATAATAAACAACCAGGATCTACAATCCCGCTAGACGTTTCTCAAGTTCCCTTAAGTCCTGTCGGGCCATCTTAGCAGATGGAGTGTATGATTCATCTGTTGCTGTAACCTCGGCATATGAAATGATTGTGTGATTAGCACAACACCCAGCCGCATTTAATTCCCCCCCCCATTTAAGCCAGGTACTCATCTTTAGCTGGGTGAGCTTGAGGGAATCTAGAAAAATGACCTTGGTTCTCCAAGAATATTGAACACGGGACTCACAGTTTCAAACAATGGTTGTTTGATCATTGGCTTTAAAGGTTCTGTCCTAACCACAATATTTCAAATAATAAAGTGTTTGACCACAAAATATAAATTGAACAGAATGCGCAATCGTTATAGAAAACAACAACCACAATACACCCACCCCAGTTTTTAAAACATTCGCGCCTTTATCCTATACTGCCCTTGTACTCATTCAACTTTCCATCGGAACAAAAGTAAAAATTAGGAATCGCATTGTCAATGAAATAGTTTTCAGAAGTATTGAAAAAATCTTAACATGTTTTAAAATCACAAGTTCATGCATTGAGTTTGGATTTTTCAACGGATGGTGGTTGGGGGAATGGAAGGGACAAGGGCATTGTCATTCATGTTAAGGTTGAATGATTTGGTTGTAAGGTTAAATGTACGGCTAGCCACGGCCACAGCAAGGCGGTGTGGGGGGGGGGGGGGGAGGGGGCGATGTTCATTACACCAGAGACTAAAAAAACATCTCAACCCAGTATGTCAATAAATGTTCATTGAAGTCGTTTACCGAGTCATATAATAATCATGTTTTGCTCTTCTGTTCAACTGAAATGGTGTTATTTTAAAAGTAAACATTATTATTTGATACAAATAAGTTTATAATGTTATGGATGAGTACTTCTTAAGCTACCAAAAAAGTTTTAAATCATAAGAACAATTCAAACATGAGTGACAGGTTTAAATATTGCCTATTTTATTATTCACAAAACATCACAATGCAGGTGCACATATTAAGCAGCACTGATACTTAATTAAGGTGTATAAGGTTATAAAAAAAAGTATACACATTATAATTCATCCTTAAACAAAGCAGAGTTATTAATTTCTGATTGTTTACAGAGACACGGAATAATTTAAAACTGGTCAAGAGATGACTTATGTGTCAAAATCACAAAAACATTTCAGTACTGGAACAGCAACATATGTCTTTACAGTCTATGTAAAACAAAAAAATTAATTATGGTTACAAGGAAACTTAATTTTGTTTACACTGCTAAAAGATACTGACAATATCAAATAACATAAAAATAGTGTCTCATTTAACTAAAAAAAAACCAACTACATGTACCTTTATAAAATCCCAATTATTCAATAATAAATGTACATAAACAAATAGAACTGAATCTTATAAATAATTATGGTACTTTTTTACATGAAGATCAAAGGTGAAGTTCAGCTGGTGTCTAGGCAAGACATGGGCAAACAGGACAAGTGGAGATGGTAAGGCTGACAACTCTTCTTCATATCAGTTACATTTAATTTAATGAGGGGTTCATGGCAAAAGAGTGGCTTTCCCTCACAATCTTTTTGGGTCACAGTTGGGAGATGGCAACCCACTTAGCCCATGAATTGTGGTGCCACTTATGGATAACACTCAGTGCTGCTAATGGCCACCAGGATTAGTTTAGTAGTGTGCCTTTACCCGTCACACCGTTCCTCATGGAATCATAGCGGGCATGGAGACACTCATATAGTCAGTCCTTATTTTTGCCAGAGACCTACACCTTTTGGACTCAATGCAATAAGGGCTAGAAGAAGTTAGCATAACTAAACAATGAGTATGTTAAATCTGATAAAGAGACAATTACTAAGCCTTCAATTAAATACACCAGAAAAGGTAATCTTGAAGTAAATGAGTAAAAATCAGTCTATACGTACACAAAGAAATATATTACTGGGTTGTTGAACATATATCACTATAAAAATGTCATCTGAAGAATATAAACTATAAAGAAATATCTTATCAATGCTGAAATAAACATGAACAACTAGTAATATCAATCTCTCTGAATATCACAAATGCTTTAGCATTTGAAAACCAAGCATGCTTTTTTGAGTACTTGTTCCATCATTACACCAAATAAACTTTGTTGGAACCTGCATTGAAAGCATTGTGTGCCACTTTATTATGCTAATTGTAAGCTGCTTCTTGTCCTGTTTTGTATTTTTTAAAAAAATATAAGCATTCTACACTTAACCATTTTACATTAACCCATAAAATAGAGTATTTTTACTGTTAAAAAAAATCAATTAAAAAAAATAGCTTTT
The DNA here is from genome assembly GCA_021962125.1 of Bulinus truncatus. Classification (NCBI taxonomy): domain Eukaryota; kingdom Metazoa; phylum Mollusca; class Gastropoda; family Planorbidae; genus Bulinus; species Bulinus truncatus. The sequence goes on along the minus strand of JAGDYQ010000060.1, from coordinate 4,055,102 downwards.
TTGCATCCCAGAATTGTATTTATAATGGAAAAAGCTGGCTCAAGTTATTTGGAAATCGCATGACTTACAGTAGCATATTAAATTCCAGTTTGTGCATGACTGTGTTTTAGGTTTATAAATTGTCACAATATAAAGGTCTTTTGCATGTCGTAAATGATAGGGCACATAATTAATTATCCCATTTTTATAAATGGCACTATCAGCCTCTGTTATAGTTGGTGGGTCGAAGAGATTTGAAATGACAGCTCATCTTTACATGAACCTCTTTCTTAGCATGATCTGGTGAAACAATAGAAAAAACCTGGAAATGTTGTGAATACCAATGACATATGGGAGATACATGTAGTAAAGAAAAATTGTAAATGAATATCAGATAAAGGAATTAATCTTATGAGGCATTTTTGACCCAAATAATAAAACAAACTCAAAAAAAAAAAAAAAAATATAAAAGAAAAATTGATTAACAATTAGATTAAGGAAAAAAAAAAAAAAAAAATAAAATCATTAAAAAAAATTTCCACACAACTATCCCCTCACACCCTAAAAATGGCTAAAAAAAATTTCAGCCAATAAGTAATTTGTAAAGAATAATTTTTAAACTCTCAAAGATAGAACATCTGAAAAGAAATGACAGGCTGCTGTACCTAAATGTAAAGCTTAAATTTTAGATTGATTAATATGATGATACATTTGTACTAAGCAAACAATACAGCTAGATAAATGCAAGACATAACACAAGTGAAAATATAATAAAATAATTATACATGTAAGTAACAGTTTAAAAAAAATAATTTCAAAGGTAAATAAAATAATTTCTAAGTGAAAAATAAATGTAACATTCACCTTTTGCAGCCATTTACTCAGGCGGTATATGACTGGAGAAAAGGACAGTTGAGTATGAGATTGGCATGTACAGCTATTGGGTCATCACCCATCATCCAGGATTTCCAATCTAAGCCACACCAAAAGCATCTCAACAAGGTCTGGATAATGTAAAGTGAAATAATCATACACAGATAAAGAAAGAAAATTTTGTTTATACTGTTAGTTAAGACAAGAATGACCAAGGCAGGGCCATTAATTACAGAGCATCTGCAATATCTAAATTATAACTTCAAACTTTTTTTTTAAATTGTAATTTTGGGAAATAAATATGACTAGTGGGCCTATGACATTTATATTTTATACGATATAGCTATGGGGTGAAATGTTATTAATGACTCTGCCAAAAAAAAGATACAAATTAAAAAAAAAAAGGGAAAAAAGTTAACGTTAGAATTATTAGAATCTATACTGACTTCATGAATATTATTTTATAGTACCTGCATGGAAAAAAAAACTGCCATAACTAGATGAAATGGCTGAACACTATGACAAATAGGCCAATTTTGAAAACTTTCAAATCCTTTTCTTTCTGTGCTGTTATTAGGAAATGTTGGAATATTTCTATCTTGTTTTGTAGTTCTAGAACTAAGCAGAGAGAAGGCATCAGGGAATCCTGTAGGGCTTTGTGAATCCAATGCTTGAGCACAAGTTGACTCTTCTAGCTGTGGTGTTGTGACCAAATCACTTTGCAGGAGGCGTGTGGTACATTTTTTGAAGTTGAGGCAGCAATTCTTGGAGAGCCTTTTAATATTTGATTCTTAAGGACGGATGTTCCAATATTTACTTCCCTGTGACGTTGATTTTCTGGTTAAAAAAATATTTCATAGTTAAATGAATATTTATATTAATTATTTTTTTTAAAGCAATTAAAAAAAATTACTTATTAATAACATGTCCTTGTTTATAGTGTAATATGTTTTTAGCCTAGTTTGTTAAAACTGATTCAGAAAAAATAACATTACAAATTCTCTCACTAATAACAAAACCTTCACACAACATTAAATAACCATTCATTATTATACTGAGAAATGAGGACTGGGCTATATCAATGTCTGCCTTGGCCATTCTCTATAAGTGAAACTTATCAACAATATCACAAACTGAATGTTTAAAAGAACAACAGCATACAAAAACATCATAGAACATTTCAAAATCTCTGAAACATTTTTTCATGTAAACATGATGTCTTGGAAAAAGAAATAAATCCTATAAAATATTCTGTCTATATCACATTTAGCTGGTACAATTCATGTTAAAACGTTATGCAACTATAAGTACGTAAATTATCAATGATATTTCATGGCTAAGTCAACAAGATGAAAAAAAAAGAGTGGAGGAATGTTAGGAAATAAATAAAAAATATAATATGCTTATAATACAACATGGCTTCATAAGAGTTTATTGAATTCCAAGACTGTGAACAACAAGAATGAATAACCTACTTGAATGAACAGTATAATATGACAGGTTTTTTTTTTTGGTGTAAAGCCCCTGTAAGGATGAGACATTCATTTCTTAGATCATTTCAAGCACTAATAGAAGTTTTTATTGTGTTTTTCTTTTATCCCAACCAGTGCAGTGGCCATGGAGAAACACACACAAAAAAAAATCACAGGTAAATAGGATAATACTCATGCTTCTTCAAATTAATGTCATGTACCCATTTTAGGTTGGCGAAACTATCACCATGACCTGAAAAAAAAATCCTGAATCTCTCAACAAGGAACAAAACTCAGTAGGGTGCCTACACCACATTACCATCTGAGGTGGGAGGGTAGGGGAAGTAATATCACCCAGCTCATAAAAATATATATCTAAAACTGGCTAGAACATAGGTCACAAAAGTAAACCTTGTAAATAGGAAATAATTTTATACACTACAAAACCACCATCAGAAGATTAAAGGAAATTATTAGAACAAATGCAAAAGATCTCATTTCTTCTTCTTATAATGGCTCTACATCTCATGTAGGGCTCTGGCCTTCCATACTACTCTTTTCCACTTTTCTTGATCTATGGTCATCTCCCTCCACTCCTATGGCTTTAAGGCCTGTCTAGGCCTCATCAAGCTAGCTCACTCTCTTCTCCTTGGTATGCCCTTTGGTCTTTTCTTATTAGTAGTTGTCTTATATATTGCCTTATTGTCTGTGTTATTTTCCATACTTTATATGAGCCCAACCCACCTCTAATCTATTTATTTTCACTTCCGCTGTTGTCAGTTTCTCCTAGTTGATAGTTGCCATTGACTGTACCATATATTTTCCTAAGTGTGTAGCAAATTTTCTGCGAGCAAATAAATGTATCACAGTGCAAAAGTACGGTGTAGAATTAATGCATTAGAACAGGACTTAATAAAATGTTATTTAAAAATGGAAAATAAAAAAGTATTTTTATGTATACACACTGCATTTTATCATTTTCTTGTGCTTACCCAAGTTTGAAGATCTCTGTACTTCTTCTCTGACATAAGCTTTACATCTGACACATTGAGAATTCCTTTTAAAAACCTTCCACTCCTTCTTCACTTGGATGTCTCACAGTGACAGCATGTGACAAATTCTCTTACTCCTAATAATTGGTGCATAATTTTCTGTTTAAGTACACATAAAAAACATTCCTGTTATTAATTACTAAAAAAAAAAAAAAAATACATTGGAAAAAAAATCAAACTAAAAGAAAATATGAAACCCAATCTAAAGTGAAGTCAAATATTTCTGTTGATCTGTATACAAGTGATTATGCAAACAACAGGTAATAATTAAAATGACATCAACATACACACATGTTCATATTAAAGAACAGAATACGAAAATATTCATGTCTAAATTAGAAAAATGTAACAGTAATAATATGTTAATAACAGTTTCATAAACTTTTGACATACTGTAAATGTATACTAGTTAAGCTAATCACATTGCACAGACCAGAATCAGATAAAATGAAAACAATTTTTTTTTCAATACTAATATACAAGTATTTCTTTTCTCTAACCTGTGAACAAATAACCAGAGTCGGCCAGAAGTTCAGGAGAATAAAACAAGTACTGTGGCCATCCATCAAAAGATCTTAAAAGATAAAATGGCTCTCATCTGTAATCATATACTGCTACTGAAGATACACAGTTCCTTTCATAATATGAAACATCAGCTAAGGGAATTTTCATAAATAGCTCAATTGATGACACTTACATACATGTATGAAATATCAGTGAAGATTAAAAAAAAAAAAAAGGTTACTTTGAAAAATTTACTTCACTAATTAACCTTTGATAGAGCCTACACCCTAATAAATAAAGAACAAAACAACATTATTTAAAATGAATAAAATGCCACACAATATATATCAGTGTGGGTAGAAATGCAAAATGTTTTATTACCTGTTAGTTTACTTTAGACAACTTACTTTATAATGATTTTGTAATCTTTAAAAAAAAAAGATGGTGTAAAATTATATTAAAAAAAAAAGAAAAACCCTAAATAATCTTGTTTTTCAATGCCTGAAATTCTTATGATTATATTAACCTACATTAAAACTACATTATATGCTCATAAATATTTATAAACACAAAAATTAAAAAACCAACTTCAGTAAAACATGCAGATATCTCTACATCCGAAAAAACATTTTGCTAGAATTATATGACCATATAGTTGACTTTTATCTTTAATATATTTGCAAGAAAATAAAAACACCATAAACACACTATTCTTTTAATATCATTGATATTAAAAGTTGTTTGTGGAATTTCTATAAAGCTGTGAAACAAACCTTATACAGAAAACAACACTACAGTATATCTCTCCTGATATATATATTTGTTGATTGTTACATTTACCCGAGGAGCTTTGGTCTACTTTAAAAAAAAAAAAACTAAAATCGGTTCGGGGAGTTCCTCTTTTTTATTTTTAATCTTCTGTTGAATAAAATTAGTAGCTGACCTGATGATTATATAGCCAGAGTACTGCATTGATTCCGCCAGTACATGAACAGAGGAATGGGGGGGGGGGGTAGGGGGAGGGGAGAGAGAGGTTAAAAATTTAAAATAAAGTCGGGGGGGGGGGGGACATCACAGGATAGGGGTTAAGGAGGAGGGGATCAGGCGACGACAGGTCAAGTTTATTATATAACAGACACGGGCTCTAGTTACCTGTCTCTGAGGTCAGTTTACTGCTGGTCTTCGGGTCTGGCCTATTGACACAAACGATGTATGTTTTACAAATGGACAAGTTCGACCATTAAGGAGGCGACACCCCCAAACTTCCCCGAATAGCACCAGTTAAGTGTCGAACTTAAGGATTTGGGAGCCCGGGGGGGGGGGCTTGGCATCTTTTTGACATTCAACATCATGACATGAGATTAAGTACTTAAAATTTAATGTAATAAAATGTTTGGTGCCCCCCTCAAGCTGGGGCCCGGGGAGACTTTTGAATTTTGACCCCCCCTTCCTAGTTACGCGTCTGCACCAGATAAGAGAAGACGAGTTCCAAGAACGACCGTTATTGCATTATTCACCAGCTCCTGAGTTCAACCTGGGGTCAACAAAAGGCGTGTCCATACGGACAGATAATCTCAAGCGTTTAGATCCCCTGACCTGTGTATTTTGTTGATTACACTTATAACTATAAGGTAGGCGTTGACTCTGAATACAAACAATACCGAATCACTGAATATGTGTATGACAAACTATTCTTAATAAACCAAAAAAAAAAATGGACGGTCAAGCATGAGGTCAATGATGAAAAGCCGCACTCTGTTCTTTAACTTCGATATATAACTTATATAACTTCGACATACAACCACACCATTACAACCTATATAGCCGTTTTAATCAATGATATGTGGCTGTGTGGCGTGAGAACATATGGTTAATCAATGATATGTGGCTGTGTGGCGTGAGAACATATGGTTAATCAATGATATGTGGCTGTGTGGCGTGAGAACATATGGTTAATCAATGATATGTGGCTGTGTGGCATGAGAACATATGGTTAATCAATGATATGTGGCTGTGTGGCGTGAAAACATATGGTTAATCAATGATAAGTGGCTGTGTGGCGTGAGAACATATGGTTAATCAATGATATGTGGCTGTGTGGCGTGAGAACATATGGTTAATCAATGATATGTGGCTGTGTGGCGTGAGAACATATGGTTAATCAATGATATGTGGCTGTGTGGCGTGAGAACATATGGTTAATCAATGATATGTGGCTGTGTGGCGTGAGAACATATGGTCTCGTGTTCGCGCCTCCTGAGTAAATGTTCGCAGCCATTTAAAAAAAAAAAGGAATTCATTCACAAAATAATTCGGACTTTCTTTAGCGGTCATAGAAATAAACACATTTTAAACAATCGAGTTTTTACAAAATGTCAACAATAACTTGCATGGAAAATCTATGCGGCAAATAAATTAAAAAAAAAAATCTGCCTTCCAGTCACGTTCTAGTAAGCTCTATGTCCAGCGCACACAGGACTGTTCAACCGTCGGCTGTGTGGTCAGAGATGTGTCCAGTGTGTTATTAGTGTTCACGTTTTTCTCTCAGTTACCCGATGTCCAACTTGCACTTTAACACTTAGCCGCGCTAAATAAGCCAATGTAACAAAATAACAACTGTCTACTAGTGTCCATTTTACAGCTAATGTTTTGATTGTCCGGCTGTGTGGTCAACAATGTGTAGTTTATTTACATGTTATTCAAAGTGCAGTGCTGTATTTTTTTTTCTATCGGATTACAATTGAAATGTTTCTTATGTTGGTATTACACAACACACCATTCAGGTCAGTGTTTGCACCTTTCAGGTTTGCATTCTTCTTTTATGTTTAGTAAAAATAAATTTCATTTTGCGACGATCGCAGTTTAGCTATTTTAGCATACATTGTTGCATTACAATAAAGTTATCAGTTATTTAAAATGTAAGCATTTTTTTAGTGTCAATTGAGACTTTTCAGCTTTTTAGAGATTCATTCAATAAAATCATTTTAAAAGTGATACATTATTAACAATGAAGTCAGCATGTCTTACAAGATTAATTTATACCATAAAATAATGAAATTATTAATTACACTTTTCATGTTTAAATAGCGTGTAGTTTTCTCTAAAAATAGTTCTGGAACTTATTTCCCTGAACTCCTTGTGGAGTTACCAGGTCCGAAGCACTGGAGAGTAAGGAGGAGGGGATAGACGTGGTGGGGCTTGCAACCCAACCCTGTAAAAAAAACAAAAACCACCCAGTTCTGGAACATTCATCTTTTATTGTTGTCTGTTGCCCTTGAAATGATTTCATTCCATCATTTTGCATATTCTGACTGGCCACTTATAAACTTAAAAGCATTATAGCTGTAGTGCTATTAGATATGTCCTTACTTTGGAATGACTTGCAGACTAAGTCAATCATTGAAAACGACCTTGACCGACATCCCATCATACACATAAATGGGAAATTAATTAAAGTTACTAAATTGGCTGCTCCAGATTTAGTATCCCATGGACATATCTTTAAGTAGAACATACACTACAGTTACTTCAATGCATATTGCATTCAGACTCACTGCAGATACATTTCATAGCCATCTCTAGTGTATGACATGTATGCATGACAATTCAATTTTACATGGTACAAATAATACTTTAGTTCATCTTAATGGACATGCAACATAATTGTTAAAACATAGTCAATGTAAAGAATTATAATGTAGTGTGTAAACAGCTGATAGAACTTTATGTACATGTCTAGCACTATGATTTGCAGATGTTATGTGTAAACAATAAATAAATTCCCTTATCCTATCGGGCCAGATAAAGTGTAGAATTCATCTGTTTCTAGGGCAGACCAAATTTGTAAAGAACATTTGAAAGAGTTGAACTAGCAAGGAAAGGAAAAAATAACTGATGTCAACATATTACTACTGCCATTGACCACATCATCTAAGGTCATCCTAATTTTAGTCATGTTCTCTGTGACAGACAAATGCAAAGTCTGAGACAACACATCCATAATGGGCCCTGGGTACATTGCAAGGAAGGGAAAGTGTTTTTGTTTTTATTCAAGTAGTAAGTGGTAAGTAGCCTTTCAAATATTTGCCATTATCAATATTCATTTCTAAGTAATTTCAGTATCTTCTAATACTACAAACCCATGCATTCATTTTTAATAATACTAAGGAAATTTCTCAAGAAAATATTATCTTGGCAGGCCAGGCCCTACATGGGCAGTAGACCCAAAGGAAGAAAAAAGAAGTTTCAAGCAAAAAAAAAAAAAAGGGAGGAGTGGAAAAAGAAAACTTGCCATTTGAAAGAACAATACATCATAAGAATATAAGCCAGCAAGAAGAAAAATTAACCCTCCTCAAATGCCATCATCTAACAAGTACTGGAGATTCAAAAGACCCATTTTCAGTAAAAGAAATATTTCACAGTGAAGTAGTCTTATTTAGAATAGGAAAAAAAAAGCCTGCTTTTAATTTTTAGAACATTCTCTGACAGATAAACACAAAATGAGTCATCTTATGATGTCAAATGTCTGCTATTTGGATGAGATGTTAGCTACTGACCTTTTTAAAAGAGAAAAAGTATTTTTGGTTTCCAGTGAAAAAAAGCATTTCTACTTCCCAAAATTGTTGCCAATGACCACTATCATCAAATGAGTATCGAAAACTCTAAGGCCCTCTTTTTAACTTCTGTGCCTAATGATCACAAGTCTGACCAGGCAGGCGTTAGCCCTTGGCTACATTGTAAGGAAGGGGAGTATTTTTTATTTTCATTCATCATAAACATGGTAAGTAATCCATTTTTGTTTTACAAATATTGTAAATAATTTAATCATTTTTCTCCCCATTAAGTTTGAGTATCTACTAAAAGGACTAACCCTTGTGTTTATGTTAAGATGTTTGAATTTAATACTGACAGCTCTCAAAATAATGAAAACAATATTTACCTAGCAGGATTTTCAAGCATAAAACCAACAGAAAATGAGTTGAATAAGAAAGATGAGACTGAACCTGGGACAATCCTTAGAAGAAAGAATGTACTATCAGCCAGAAAAGAAAAAAAACTAGCCTCCACCCATGCCAGCCAGCAATGGTGCCAACGGACCACAACATTCAAGTAGTACAAGTAATTCAAAGAACATCTTACAGGAGCGCAGAAAAATACGGTGAAGCATTTTTGTTTTCAATTTTTAAAAAAGAAAAAAAAACTAATTTAATTTAACTAAGTGTGCCAGTCAGCCAGCCTATTAATTTTACTCCTGTTCTAAGCCAGATGAGCACAAATGATGGTCTGATGACAGTCCGCTGTTGGTATGAGATACTAGCTCCAGACAAGTTTGAAGAGAAGAGGCATTATTTTCAAAACCCAATGCAAACAGGTAAATAGCCTCCCTTCTATTTACAAATAAATTCAATAGTTAGTTGTATACACTTTTTTTTTTTACTATCCAATTGTTTATTTCTTTTTCCCATAAATGTTATTGCATTCTTTTGGCAGATTTCAAACACCCAATCAACTCCATTTGAGTGGAGCATGGATGTGAAAGAAAATAAAATCTTTTCACTGATACCTGGGAGAGTCCCATGTGTACTGTAAGGAATTAAGCTGACCAAACCTGATGTCAACATATTGCCAATGACCACTATCATCAAATGAGTATCGAAAACTCTAAGGCCCTCTTTTTAACTTCTGTGCCTAATGATCACAAGTCTGACCAGGCAGGTGTTAGCCCTTGGCTACATTGTAAGGAAGGGGAGTATTTTTTTTTCATTCATCATAAACATGGTAAGTAATCCATTTTTGTTTTTTAAATATTGTAAATAATTTAATCATTTTTCTCCCCATTAAGTTTGAGTATCTACTAAAAGGACTAACCCTTGTGTTTATGTTAAGATGTTTGAATTTAATACTGACAGCTCTCAAAATAATGAAAACAATATTTCCCTAGCAGGATTTTCAAGCATAAAACCAACAGAAAATGAGTTGAATAAGAAAGATGAGACTGAACCTGGGACAATCCTTAGAAGAAAGAATGTACTATCAGCCAGAAAAGAAAAAAAACTAGCCTCCACCCATGCCAGCCAGCAATGGTGCCAATGGACCACAACATTCAAGTAGTACAAGTAATTCAAAGAACATCTTACAGGAGCGCAGAAAAATACGGTGAAGCATTTTTGTTTTCAATTTTTAAAAAAGAAAAAAAAACTAATTTAATTTTACTAAGTGTGCCAGTCAGCCAGCCTATTAATTTTAGTCCTGTTCTAAGCCAGATGAGCACAAATGATGGTCTGATGACAGTCCGCTGTTGGTATGAGATACTAGCTCCAGACAAGTTTGAAGAGAAGAGGCATTATTTTCAAAACCCAATGCAAACAGGTAAATAGCCTCCCTTCTATTTACAAATAAATTCAATAGTTAGTTGTATACACTTTTTTTTTTTTACTATCCAATGGTTTATTTATTTTTCCCATAAATGTTATTGCATTCTTTTGGCAGATTTCAAACACCCAATCAACTCCATTTGAGTGGAGCATGGATGTGAAAGAAAATAAAATCTTTCCACTGATACCTGAAAGAGTCCCATGTGTACTGTAAGGAATTAAGCTGACCAAACCTGATGTCAACATATTGCCAATGACCACTATCATCAAATGAGTATCGAAAACTCTAAGGCCCTCTTTTTAACTTCTGTGCCTAATGATCACAAGTCTGACCAGGCAGGCGTTAGCCCTTGGCTACATTGTAAGGAAGGGGAGTATTTTTTATTTTCATTCATCATAAACATGGTAAGTAATCCATTTTTGTTTTACAAATATTGTAAATAATTTAATCATTTTTCTCCCCATTAAGTTTGAGTATCTACTAAAACGACTAACCCTTGTGTTTATGTTAAGATGTTTGAATTTAATACTGACAGCTCTCAAAATAATGAAAACAATATTTACCTAGCAGGATTTTCAAGCATAAAACCAACAGAAAATGAGTGAATAAGAAAGATGAGACTGAACCTGGGACAATCCTTAGAAGAAAGAATGTACTATCAGCCAGAAAAGAAAAAAAACTAGCCTCCACCCATGCCAGCCAGCAATGGTGCCAATGGACCACAACATTCAAGTAGTACAAGTAATTCAAAGAACATCTTACAGGAGCGCAGAAAAATACGGTGAAGCATTTTTGTTTTCAATTTTTAAAAAAAAAAAAAAAACTAATTTAATTTTACTAAGTGTGCCGTCAGCCAGCCTATTAATTTTACTCCTGTTCTAAGCCAGATGAGCACAAATGATGGTCTGATGACAGTCCGCTGTTGGTATGAGATACTAGCTCCAGACAAGTTTGAAGAGAAGAGGCATTATTTTCAAAACCCAATGCAAACAGGTAAATAGCCTCCCTTCTATTTACAAATAAATTCAATAGTTAGTTGTATACACTTTTTTTTTTACTATCCAATTGTTTATTTCTTTTTCCCATAAATGTTATTGCATTCTTTTGGCAGATTTCAAACACCCAATCAACTCCATTTAAGTGGAGCATGGATGTGAAAGAAAATAAAATCTTTTCACTGATACCTGGGAGAGTCCCATGTGTACTGTAAGGAATTAAGCTGACCAAACCTGATGTCAACATATTGCCAATGACCACTATCATCAAATGAGTATCGAAAACTCTAAAGCCCTCCTTTTAACTTCTGTGCCTAATGATCACAAGTCTGACCAGGCAGGTGTTAGCCCTTGGCTACATTGTAAGGAAGGGGAGTATTTTTTTTTTCATTCATCATAAACATGGTAAGTAATCCATTTCTGTTTTACAAATATTGTAAATAATTTAATCATTTTTCTCCCCATTAAGTTTGAGTATCTACTAAAACGACTAACCCTTGTGTTTATGTTAAGATGTTTGAATTTAATACTGACAGCTCTCAAAATAATGAAAACAATATTTCCCTAGCAGGATTTTCAAGCATAAAACCAATAGAAAATGAGTTCAATAAGAAAGATGAGACTGAACTTGGGATAATCCTTAGAAGAAAGAATGTATTATCAGCCAGAAAAGAAAAACAAAACTAGCCTCCACCCATGCCAGCCAGCAATGTTGCCAATGGACCACAACATTCAAGTAGTACAAGTAATTCAAAGAACATCTTACAGGAGCGCAGAAAAATACGGTGAAGCATTTTTGTTTTCAGTTTTTAAAAAAAAAAAAAAACTAATTTAATTTAACTAAGTGTGCCAGTTAGCCAGCCTATTAATTTTACTCCTGTTCTAAGCCAGATGAGCACAAATGATGGTCTGATGACAGTCCGCTGTTGGTATGAGATACTAGCTCCAGACAAGTTTGAAAAGAAGGGGCATTATTTTCAAAACCCAATGCAAACAGGTAAATAGCCTCCCTTCTATTTACAAATATATTCAATAGTTGGTTGTATCCACTTTTATTGTACTATCCAATTGTTTATTTCTTTTTCCCATAAATGTTATTGCATTCTTTTGGCAGATTTCAAACACCCAATCAACTCCATTTGAGTGGAGCATGGATGTGAAAGAAAATAAAATCTTTTGACTGAAGCCTGGGGGAGTCCCATGTGTAGAAACATTTACTGTAAGGAATTAAGCTGACCAAACCTGATGTTACATAATGCCAATGACCACTATCAACAAACGAGTATCCAAAACTCTAAGGCCCTCTTTTTAACTTCTCTGCCAATTGATCACAAGTCTGACCGGGCATGTGTTAGCCCTTGGCTACATTGTAAGGAGGGGGAGTATTTTTTTTTTTATTCATCATAAGCATGGTAAGTAATCCAGTTTTGTTTTACAAATATTGTAAATAATTAATAATTTTTCTCCCCATTAAGTTTGAGGATCTACTAAAACGACTAACCCTTGTGTTTATGTTAAGATGTTTGAATTTAATACTGACAGCTCTCAAAATAATGAAAACAATTTTCCCTAGCAGGATTTTCAAGCCTAAAACCAATAGAAAATGAGTTGAATAAGAAAGATGACACTGAACCTGGGACAATCCTTAGAAGAAAGAATGTATTATCAGCCAGAAAAGAAAAAAACTAGCCTCCGCCCATGCCGGCCAGCAATGGTGCCAATGACCACAACATTCAAGTAGTACAAGAAATTCAAAGAACATCTTACAGGAGCGCAGAAAAATATCTTATGGTGAAGCATTTAATTTTCAGTTTTTTTTTAAAAAAAAAAAACTAATTTAATTTAACTATATGTTCCTGTTAGCCAGCCTATTAATTTTAGTCCTGTTCTAAGCCAGATGAGCACAAATGATGGTCTGATGACAGTCCGCTGTTGGTATGAGATACTAGCTCCAGACAAGTTTGAAAAGAAGGGGCATTATTTTCAAAACCCAATGCAAACAGGTAAATAGCCTCCCTTCTATTTACAAATATATTCAATAGTTGGTTGTATACACTTTTATTGTACTATCCAATTGTTTATTTCTTTTTCCCATAAATGTTATTGCATTCTTTTGGCAGATTTCAAACACCCAATCAACTCCATTTGAGTGGAGCATGGATGTGAAAGAAAATAAAATCTTTTGACTGAAGCCTGGGGGAGTCCCATGTGTAGAAACATTTACTGTAAGGAATTAAGCTGACCAAACCTGATGTTACATAATGCCAATGACCACTATCAACAAACGAGTATCCAAAACTCTAAGGCCCTCTTTTTAACTTCTCTGCCAATTGATCAAAAGTCTGACCGGGCATGTGTTAGCCCTTGGCTACATTGTAAGGAGGGGGAGTATTTTTTATTTTTATTCATCATAAACATGGTAAGTAATCCAGTTTTGTTTTACAAATATTGTAAATAATTAATACTTTTTCTCCCCATTAAGTTTGAGGATCTACTAAAACGACTAACCCTTGTGTTTATGTTAAGATGTTTGAATTTAATACTGACAGCTCTCAAAATAATGAAAACAATTTTCCCTAGCAGGATTTTCAAGCCTAAAACCAATAGAAAATGAGTTGAATAAGAAAGATGAGACTGAACCTGGGACAATCCTTAGAAGAAAGAATGTATTATCAGCCAGAAAAGAAAAAAACTAGCCTCCACCCATGCCGGCCAGCAATGGTGCCAATGACCACAACATTCAAGTAGTACAAGAAATTCAAAGAACATCTTACAGGAGCGCAGAAAAATATCTTATGGTGAAGCATTTTTGTTTTCAGTTTTTTTAAAAAAAAAAAAAACTAATTTAATTTAACTATATGTTCCTGTTAGCCAGCCTATTAATTTTAGTCCTGTTCTAAGCCAGATGAGCACAAATGATGGTCTGATGACAGTCCGCTGTTGGTATGAGATACTAGCTCCAGACAAGTTTGAAAAGAAGGGGCATTATTTTCAAAACCCAATGCAAACAGGTAAATAGCCTCCCTTCTATTTACAAATATATTCAATAGTTAGTTGTATACACTTTTTTTTGTACTATCCAATTGTTTATTTCTTTTTCCCATAAATGTTATTGCATTCTTTTGGCAGATTTCAAACACCCAATCAACTCCATTTGAGTGGAGCATGGATGTGAAAGAAAATAAAATCTTTTGACTGAAGCCTGGGGGAGTCCCATGTGTAGAAACATTTACTGTAAGGAATTAAGCTCACCAAACCTGATGTTACATAATGCCAATGACCACTATCAACAAACGAGTATCCAAAACTCTAAGGCCCTCTTTTTAACTTCTCTGCCAATTGATCACAAGTCTGACCGGGCATGTGTTAGCCCTTGGCTACATTGTAAGGAGGGGGAGTATTTTTTTTTTTTTATTCATCATAAGCATGGTAAGTAATCCAGTTTTGTTTTACAAATATTGTAAATAATTAATACTTTTTCTCCCCATTAAGTTTGAGTATCTACTAAAACGACTAACCCTTGTGTTTATGTTAAGATGTTTGAATTTAATACTGACAGCTCTCAAAAAAATGAAAACAATTTTCCCTAGCAGGATTTTCAAGCCTAAAACCAATAGAAAATGAGTTGAATAAGAAAGATGAGACTGAACCTGGGACAATCCTTAGAAGAAAGAATGTATTATCAGCCAGAAAAGAAAAAAAACTAGCCTCCACCCATGCCGGCCAGCAATGGTGCCAATGACCACAACATTCAAGTAGTACAAGAAATTCAAAGAACATCTTACAGGAGCGCAGAAAAATATCTTATGGTGAAGCATTTAATTTTCAGTTTTTTTAAAAAAAAAAAAACTAATTTAATTTAACTATATGTTCCTGTTAGCCAGCCTATTAATTTTAGTCCTGTTCTAAGCCAGATGAGCACAAATGATGGTCTGATGACAGTCCGCTGTTGGTATGAGATACTAGCTCCAGACAAGTTTGAAAAGAAGGGGCATTATTTTCAAAACCCAATGCAAACAGGTAAATAGCCTCCCTTCTATTTACAAATATATTCAATAGTTGGTTGTATACACTTTTATTGTACTATCCAATTGTTTATTTCTTTTTCCCATAAATGTTATTGCATTCTTTTGGCAGATTTCAAACACCCAATCAACTCCATTTGAGTGGAGCATGGATGTGAAAGAAAATAAAATCTTTTGACTGAAGCCTGGGGGAGTCCCATGTGTAGAAACATTTACTGTAAGGAATTAAGCTGACCAAACCTGATGTTACATAATGCCAATGACCACTATCAACAAACGAGTATCCAAAACTCTAAGGCCCTCTTTTTAACTTCTCTGCCAATTGATCACAAGTCTGACCGGGCATGTGTTAGCCCTTGGCTACATTGTAAGGAGGGGGAGTATTTTTTTTTTTTATTCATCATAAGCATGGTAAGTAATCCAGTTTTGTTTTACAAATATTGTAAATAATTAATCATTTTTCTCCCCATTAAGTTTGAGTATCTACTAAAACGACTAACCCTTGTGTTTATGTTAAGATGTTTGAATTTAATACTGACAGCTCTCAAAATAATGAAAACAATTTTCCCTAGCAGGATTTTCAAGCCTAAAACCAATAGAAAATGAGTTGAATAAGAAAGATGACACTGAACCTGGGACAATCCTTAGAAGAAAGAATGTATTATCAGCCAGAAAAGAAAAAAACTAGCCTCCGCCCATGCCGGCCAGCAATGGTGCCAATGACCACAACATTCAAGTAGTACAAGAAATTCAAAGAACATCTTACAGGAGCGCAGAAAAATATCTTATGGTGAAGCATTTAATTTTCAGTTTTTTTAAAAAAAAAAAAACTAATTTAATTTAACTATATGTTCCTGTTAGCCAGCCTATTAATTTTAGTCCTGTTCTAAGCCAGATGAGCACAAATGATGGTCTGATGACAGTCCGCTGTTGGTATGAGATACTAGCTCCAGACAAGTTTGAAAAGAAGGGGCATTATTTTCAAAACCCAATGCAAACAGGTAAATAGCCTCCCTTCTATTTACAAATATATTCAATAGTTGGTTGTATACACTTTTATTGTACTATCCAATTGTTTATTTCTTTTTCCCATAAATGTTATTGCATTCTTTTGGCAGATTTCAAACACCCAATCAACTCCATTTGAGTGGAGCATGGATGTGAAAGAAAATAAAATCTTTTGACTGAAGCCTGGGGGAGTCCCATGTGTAGAAACATTTACTGTAAGGAATTAAGCTGACCAAACCTGATGTTACATAATGCCAATGACCACTATCAACAAACGAGTATCCAAAACTCTAAGGCCCTCTTTTTAACTTCTCTGCCAATTGATCACAAGTCTGACCGGGCATGTGTTAGCCCTTGGCTACATTGTAAGGAGGGGGAGTATTTTTTTTTTTTATTCATCATAAGCATGGTAAGTAATCCAGTTTTGTTTTACAAATATTGTAAATAATTAATACTTTTTCTCCCCATTAAGTTTGAGGATCTACTAAAACGACTAACCCTTGTGTTTATGTTAAGATGTTTGAATTTAATACTGACAGCTCTCAAAATAATGAAAACAATTTTCCCTAGCAGGATTTTCAAGCCTAAAACCAATAGAAAATGAGTTGAATAAGAAAGATGAGACTGAACCTGGGACAATCCTTAGAAGAAAGAATGTATTATCAGCCAGAAAAGAAAAAAACTAGCCTCCACCCATGCCAGCCAGCAATGGTGCCAATGACCACAACATTCAAGTAGTACAAGAAATTCAAAGAACATCTTACAGGAGCGCAGAAAAATATCTTATGGTGAAGCATTTTTGTTTTCAATTTTTAAAAAAAAAAAAAACTAATTTAATTTAACTATATGTGCCTGTTAGCCAGCCTATTAATTTTAGTCCTGTTCTAAGCCAGATGAGCACAAATGATGGTCTGATGACAGTCCGCTGTTGGTATGAGATACTAGCTCCAGACAAGTTTGAAAAGAAGGGGCATTATTTTCAAAACCCAATGCAAACAGGTAAATAGCCTCCCTTCTATTTACAAATATATTCAATAGTTGGTTGTATACACTTTTATTGTACTATCCAATTGTTTATTTCTTTTTCCCATAAATGTTATTGCATTCTTTTGGCAGATTTCAAACACCCAATCAACTCCATTTGAGTGGAGCATGGATGTGAAAGAAAATAAAATCTTTTGACTGAAGCCTGGGAGAGTCCCATGTGTAGAAACATTTACTGTAAGGAATTAAGCTGACCAAACCTGATGTCAACATAATGCCAATGACCACTATCAACAAACGAGTATCGAAAACTCTAAGGCCCTCCTTTTAACTTCTCTGCCTAATGATCACAAGTCTGACCAGGCATGTGTTAGCCCTTGGCTACATTGTAAGGAGGGGGAGTATTTTTTTTTTATTCATCATAAACATGGTAAGTAATCCAGTTTTGTTTTACAAATATTGTAAATAATTTAATCATTTTTCTCCCCATTAAGTTTAAGTATCTACTAAAACGGACTAACCCTTGTGTTTATGTTAAGATGTTTGAATTTAATACTGACAGCTCTCAAAATAATGAAAACAATATTTCCCTAGCAGGATTTTCAAGCATAAAACCAATAGAAAATGAGTTGAATAAGAAAGATGAGACTGAACCTGGGACAATCCTTAGAAGAAAGAATGTACTATCAGCCAGAAAAGAAAAAAACTAGCCTCCACCCATGCCAGCCAGCAATGGTGCCAATGGACCACAACATTCAAGTAGTACAAGAAATTCAAAGAACATCTTACAGGAGCGCAGAAAAATACGGTGAAGCATTTTGTTTTCAATTTTTTAAAAAAAAAAAAAAACTAATTTAATTTTACTAAGTGTGCCTGTTAGCCAGCCTATTAATTTTACTCCTGTTCTAAGCCAGATGAGCACAAATGATGGTCTGATGACAGTCCGCTGTTGGTATGAGATACTAGCTCCAGACAAGTTTGAAAAGAAGGGGCATTATTTTCAAAACCCAACGCAAACAGGTAAATAGCCTCCCTTCTATTTACAAATAAATTCAATAGTTAGTTGTATACACTTTTTTTTTACTATCCAATTGTTTATTTCTTTTTCCCATAAATGTTATTGCATTCTTTTGGCAGATTTCAAACACCCAATCAACTCCATTTGAGTGGAGCATGGATGTGAAAGAAAATAAAATCTTTTCACTGATAGCCTGGGAGAGTCCCATGTGTACATGTAAGGAATTAAGCTGACCAAACCTGATGTCAACATATTGCCAATGACCACTATCATCAAATGAGTATCGAAAACTCTAAGGCCCTCTTTTTAACTTCTGTGCCTAATGATCACAAGTCTGACCAGGCAGGCGTTAGCCCTTGGCTACATTGTAAGGAGGGGGAGTATTTTTTATTTTTATTCATCATAAACATGGTAAGTAATCCAGTTTTGTTTTACAAATATTGTAAATAATTAATCATTTTTCTCCCCATTAAGTTTGAGTATCTACTAAAACGACTAACCCTTGTGTTTATGTTAAGATGTTTGAATTTAATACTGACAGCTCTCAAAAAAATGAAAACAATTTTCCCTAGCAGGATTTTCAAGCCTAAAACCAATAGAAAATGAGTTGAATAAGAAAGATGAGACTGAACCTGGGACAATCCTTAGAAGAAAGAATGTATTATCAGCCAGAAAAGAAAAAAACTAGCCTCCACCCATGCCAGCCAGCAATGGTGCCAATGACCACAACATTCAAGTAGTACAAGAAATTCAAAGAACATCTTACAGGAGCGCAGAAAAATACTTAGGTGAAGCATTTTTGTTTTCAGTTTTTAAAAAAAAAAAAAACTAATTTAATTTTACTATATGTGCCTGTTAGCCAGCCTATTAATTTTAGTCCTGTTCTAAGCCAGATGAGCACAAATGATGGTCTGATGACAGTCCGCTGTTGGTATGAGATACTAGCTCCAGACAAGTTTGAAAAGAAGGGGCATTATTTTCAAAACCCAATGCAAACAGGTAAATAGCCTCCCTTCTATTTACAAATAAATTCAATAGTTAGTTGTATACACTTTTTTTTTTACTATCCAATTGTTTATTTCTTTTTCCCATAAATGTTATTGCATTCTTTTGGCAGATTTCAAACACCCAATCAACTCCATTTGAGTGGAGCATGGATGTGAAAGAAAATAAAATCTTTTCACTGATACCTGGGAGAGTCCCATGTGTAGAAACATTTAGTGTAAGGAATTAAGCTGACCAAACCTGATGTCTACAAAATGCCAATGACCATGTCATCAAACGAGTATTAAAACTCTAAGGCCCGCTTTACTTCTCTGCCTAATGATCACAAGTAATTGGTCGGACCAGGCATGTGTTAGCCCTTGGCTACATTGTAAGGAAGGGGAGTATTTTTTATTTTCATTCATCATAAACATGGTAAGTAATCCATTTTTGTTTTACAAATATTGTAAATAATTTAATCATTTTTCTCCCCATTAAGTTTGAGCGTCTACTAAAACGACTAACCCTTGTGTTTATGTTAAGATGTTTGAATTTAATACTGACAGCTCTCAAAATAATGAAAACAATATTTCCCTAGCAGGATTTTCAAGCATAAAACCAATAGAAAATGAGTTGAATAAGAAAGATGAGACTGAACCTGGGACAATCCTTAGAAGAAAGAATGTATTATCAGCCAGAAAAGAAAAACAAAACTAGCCTCCACCCATGCCAGCCAGCAATGGTGCCAATGGACCACAACATTCAAGTAGTACAAGTAATTCAAAGAACATCTTACAGGAGCGCAGAAAAATACGGTGAAGCATTTTTGTTTTTAGTTTTTAAAAAAGAAAAAAAAACTAATTTAATTTTGCTAAGTGTGCCTGTTAGCCAGCCCATTAATTTTAGTCCTGTTCTAAGCCAGATGAGCACAAATGATGGTCTGATGACAGTCCGCTGTTGGTATGAGGTACTAGTTCCAGACAAGTTTCAAGAGAAGAGGCATTATTTTCAAAACCCAATGCAAACAGGTAAATAGCCTCCCTTCTATTTACAAATAAATTCAATAGTTAGTTGTATACACTTTTTTTTTTACTATCCAATTGTTTATTTCTTTTTCCCATAAATGTTATTGCATTCTTTTGGCAGATTTCAAACACCCAATCAACTCCATTTGAGTGGAGCATGGATGTGAAAGAAAATAAAATCTTTTCACTGATACCTGGGAGAGTCCCATGTGTAGAAACATTTACTGTAAGGAATTAAGCTGACCAAACCTGATGTCAACATATTGCCAATGACCACTATCATCAAATGAGTATCGAAAACTCTAAGGCCCTCCTTTTAACTTCTGTGCCTAATGATCACAAGTCTGACCAGGCAGGTGTTAGCCCTTGGCTACATTGTAAGGAAGGGGGAGTATTTTTTTTTTTATTCATCATAAACATGGTAAGTAATCCATTTCTGTTTTTAAATATTGTAAATAATTTAATCATTTTTCTCCCCATTAAGTTTGAGTATCTACTAAAACGACTAACCCTTGTGTTTATGTTAAGATGTTTGAATTTAATACTGACAGCTCTCAAAATAATGAAAACAATATTTCCCTAGCAGGATTTTCAAGCATAAAACCAACAGAAAATGAGTTGAATAAGAAAGATGAGACTGAACCTGGGACAATCCTTAGAAGAAAGAATGTACTATCAGCCAGAAAAGAAAAAAACTAGCCTCCACCCATGCCAGCCAGCAATGGTGCCAATGGACCACAACATTCAAGTAGTACAAGTAATTCAAAGAACATCTTACAGGAGCGCAGAAAAATACGGTGAAGCATTTTTGTTTTCAATTTTTAAAAAAAAAAAAAAAACTAATTTAATTTAACTAAGTGTGCCAGTTAGCCAGCCTATTAATTTTACTCCTGTTCTAAGCCAGATGAGCACAAATGATGGTCTGATGACAGTCCGCTGTTGGTATGAGATACTAGCTCCAGACAAGTTTGAAGAGAAGAGGCATTATTTTCAAAACCCAATGCAAACAGGTAAATAGCCTCCCTTCTATTTACAAATAAATTCAATAGTTAGTTGTATACACTTTTTTTTTACTATCCAATTGTTTATTTCTTTTTCCCATAAATGTTATTGCATTCTTTTGGCAGATTTCAAACACCCAATCAACTCCATTTGAGTGGAGCATGGATGTGAAAGAAAATAAAATCTTTTCACTGATACCTGGGAGAGTCCCATGTGTACTGTAAGGAATTAAGCTGACCAAACCTGATGTCAACATATTGCCAATGACCACTATCATCAAATGAGTATCGAAAACTCTAAGGCCCTCTTTTTAACTTATGTGCCTAATGATCACAAGTCTGACCAGGCAGGTGTTAGCCCTTGGCTACATTGTAAGGAAGGGGAGTATTTTTTTTTTATTCATCATAAACATGGTAAGTAATCCATTTTTGTTTTACAAATATTGTAAATAATTTAATCATTTTTCTCCCCATTAAAATTAAGTATCTACTAAAAGGACTAACCCTTGTGTTTATGTTAAGATGTTTGAATTTAATACTGACAGCTCTCAAAATAATGAAAACAATATTTCCCTAGCAGGATTTTCAAGCATAAAACCAACAGAAAATGAGTTGAATAAGAAAGATGAGACTGAACCTGGGACAATCCTTAGAAGAAAGAATGTATTATCAGCCAAAAAAGAAAAAAAACTAGCCTCCACCCATGCCAGCCAGCAATGGTGCCAATGGACCACAACATTCAAGTAGTACAAGTAATTCAAAGAACATCTTACAGGAGCGCAGAAAAATACGGTGAAGCATTTTTGTTTTCAATTTTTAAAAAGAAAAAAAAACTAATTTAATTTTACTAAGTGTGCCAGTCAGCCAGCCTATTAATTTTAGTCCTGTTCTAAGCCAGATGAGCACAAATGATGGTCTGATGACAGTCCGCTGTTGGTATGAGATACTAGCTCCAGACAAGTTTGAAGAGAAGAGGCATTATTTTCAAAACCCAATGCAAACAGGTAAATAGCCTCCCTTCTATTTACAAATAAATTCAATAGTTAGTTGTATACACTTTTTTTTTTTACTATCCAATTGTTTATTTCTTTTTCCCATAAATGTTATTGCATTCTTTTGGCAGATTTCAAACACCCAATCAACTCCATTTGAGTGGAGCATGGATGTGAAAGAAAATAAAATCTTTTCACTGATACCTGGGAGAGTCCCATGTGTAGAAACAGTTACTGTAAGGAATTAAGCTGACCAAACCTGATGTCAACATATTGCCAATGACCACTATCATCAAATGAGTATCGAAAACTCTAAGGCCCTCTTTTTAACTTCTGTGCCTAATGATCACAAGTCTGACCAGGCAGGTGTTAGCCCTTGGCTACATTGTAAGGAAGGGGAGTATTTTTTATTTTCATTCATCATAAACATGGTAAGTAATCCATTTTTGTTTTACAAATATTGTAAATAATTTAATCATTTTTCTCCCCATTAAGTTTGAGTATCTACTAAAACGACTAACCCTTGTGTTTATGTTAAGATGTTTGAATTTAATACTGACAGCTCTCAAAATAATGAAAACAATATTTCCCTAGCAGGATTTTCAAGCATAAAACCAATAGAAAATGAGTTGAATAAGAAAGATGAGACTGAACCTGGGACAATCCTTAGAAGAAAGAATGTATTATCAGCCAGAAAAGAAAAACAAAACTAGCCTCCACCCATGCCAGCCAGCAATGGTGCCAATGGACCACAACATTCAAGTAGTACAAGTAATTCAAAGAACATCTTACAGGAGCGCAGAAAAATACGGTGAAGCATATTTGTTTTCAGTTTTTAAAAAAGAAAAAAAAAACAAATTTAATTTTGCTAAGTGTGCCTGTTAGCCAGCCCATTAATTTTAGTCCTGTTCTAAGCCAGATGAGCACAAATGATGGTCTGATGACAGTCCGCTGTTGGTATGAGGTACTAGTTCCAGACAAGTTTCAAGAGAAGAGGCATTATTTTCAAAACCCAATGCAAACAGGTAAATAGCCTCCCTTCTATTTACAAATAAATTCAATAGTTAGTTGTATACACTTTTTTTTTTACTATCCAATTGTTTATTTCTTTTTCCCATAAATGTTATTGCATTCTTTTGGCAGATTTCAAACACCCAATCAACTCCATTTGAGTGGAGCATGGATGTGAAAGAAAATAAAATCTTTTCACTGATACCTGGGAGAGTCCCATGTGTACTGTAAGGAATTAAGCTGACCAAACCTGATGTCAACATATTGCCAATGACCACTATCATCAAATGAGTATCGAAAACTCTAAGGCCCTCTTTTTAACTTCTCTGCCTAATGATCATAAGTCTGACCAGGCAGGTGTTAGCCATTGGCTACATTGTAAGGAGGGGGAGTATTTTTTATTTTTATTCATCATAAACATGGTAAGTAATCCATTTTTGTTTTACAAATATTGTAAATAATTTAATCATTTTTCTCCCCATTAAGTTTGAGCGTCTACTAAAACGACTAACCCTTGTGTTTATGTTAAGATGTTTGAATTTAATACTGACAGCTCTCAAAATAATGAAAACAATATTTCCCTAGCAGGATTTTCAAGCATAAAACCAATAGAAAATGAGTTGAATAAGAAAGATGAGACTGAACCTGGGACAATCCTTAGAAGAAAAACTAGCCTCCACCTATGCCAGCCAGCAATGGTGCCAATTGACCACAACATTCAAGTAGTACAAGTAATTCAAAGAACATCTTACAGGAGCGCAGAAAAATACGGTGAAGCATTTTTGTTTTTAGTTTTTAAAAAAGAAAAAAAAAACTAATTTAATTTTGCTAAGTGTGCCTGTTAGCCAGCCCATTAATTTTAGTCCTGTTCTAAGCCAGATGAGCACAAATGATGGTCTGATGACAGTCCGCTGTTGGTATGAGGTACTAGTTCCAGACAAGTTTCAAGAGAAGAGGCATTATTTTCAAAACCCAATGCAAACAGGTAAATAGCCTCCCTTCTATTTACAAATAAATTCAATAGTTAGTTGTATACACTTTTTTTTTACTATCCAATTGTTTATTTCTTTTTCCCATAAATGTTATTGCATTCTTTTGGCAGATTTCAAACACCCAATCAACTCCATTTGAGTGGAGCATGGATGTGAAAGAAAATAAAATCTTTTCACTGATGCCTGGGAGAGTCCCATGTGTAGAAACACTGTAAGGAATTAAGCTGACCAAACCTGATGTCAACATATTGCCAATGACCACTATCATCAAATGAGTATCGAAAACTCTAAGGCCCTCTTTTTAACTTCTGTGCCTAATGATCACAAGTCTGACCAGGCAGGTGTTAGCCCTTGGCTACATTGTAAGGAAGGGGAGTATTTTTTATTTTCATTCATCATAAACATGGTAAGTAATCCATTTTTGTTTTACAAATATTGTAAATAATTTAATCATTTTTCTCCCCATTAAGTTTGAGTATCTACTAAAACGACTAACCCTTGTGTTTATGTTAAGATGTTTGAATTTAATACTGACAGCTCTCAAAATAATGAAAACAATATTTACCTAGCAGGATTTTCAAGCATAAAACCAACAGAAAATGAGTGAATAAGAAAGATGAGACTGAACCTGGGACAATCCTTAGAAGAAAGAATGTACTATCAGCCAAAAAAGAAAAAAAACTAGCCTCCACCCATGCCAGCCAGCAATGGTGCCAATGGACCACAACATTCAAGTAGTACAAGTAATTCAAAGAACATCTTACAGGAGCGCAGAAAAATACGGTGAAGCATTTTTGTTTTCAGTTTTTAAAAAAAAAAAAAAAGCTAATTTTAATTTTGCTAAGTGTGCCTGTTAGCCAGCCTATTAATTTTACTCCTGTTCTAAGCCAGATGAGCACAAATGATGGTCTGATGACAGTCCGCTGTTGGTATGAGATACTAGCTCCAGACAAGTTTGAAGAGAAGAGGCATTATTTTCAAAACCCAATGCAAACAGGTAAATAGCCTCCCTTCTATTTACAAATAAATTCAATAGTTAGTTGTATACACTTTTTTTTTTTACTATCCAATTGTTTATTTCTTTTTCCCATAAATGTTATTGCATTCTTTTGGCAGATTTCAAACACCCAATCAACTCCATTTGAGTGGAGCATGGATGTGAAAGAAAATAAAATCTTTTCACTGATACCTGGGAGAGTCCCATGTGTACTGTAAGGAATTAAGCTGACCAAACCTGATGTCAACATATTGCCAATGACCACTATCATCAAATGAGTATTGAAAACTCTCAGGCCCTCTTTTTAACTTCGGTGCCTAATGATCACAAGTCTGACCAGGCAGGTGTTAGCCCTTGGCTACATTGTAAGGAAGGGGAGTATTTTTTATTTTCATTCATCATAAACATGGTAAGTAATCCATTTTTGTTTTTTAAATATTGTAAATAATATAATCATTTTTCTCCCCATTTAGTTCGAGTATCTACTAAAACGACTTACCCTTGTGTTTATGTTAAGATGTTTGAATTTAATACTGACAGCTCTCAAAATAATGAAAACAATATTTCCCTAGCAGGATTTTCAAGCATAAAACCAACAGAAAATGAGTTGAATAAGAAAGATGAGACTGAACCTGGGACAATCCTCAGAAGAAAGAATGTATTATCAGCCAGAAAAGAAAAAAAAAACTATGCTCCACCCATGCCAGCCAGCAATGGTGCCAATGGACCACAACATTCAAGTAGTACAAGTAATTCAAAGAACATCTTACAGGAGCGCAGAAAAATACGGTGAAGCATTTTTGTTTTCAATTTTTAAAAAAGAAAAAAAAAACTAATTTAATTTTACTAAGTGTGCCAGTCAGCCAGCCTATTAATTTTACTCCTGTTCTAAGCCAGATGAGCACAAATGATGGTCTGATGACAGTCCGCTGTTGGTATGAGATACTAGCTCCAGACAAGTTTGAAGAGAAGAGGCATTATTTTCAAAACCCAATGCAAACAGGTAAATAGCCTCCCTTCTATTTACAAATAAATTTAATAGTTAGTTGTATACACTTTTTTTTTTTTTACTATCCAATTGTTTATTTCTTTTTCCCATAAATGTTATTGCATTCTTTTGGCAGATTTCAAACACCCAATCAACTCCATTTGTGTGGAGCATGGATGTGAAAGAAAATAAAATCTTTTCACTGATACCTGGGAGAGTCCCATGTGTACTGTAAGGAATTAAGCTGACCAAACCTGATGTCAACATATTGCCAATGACCACTATCATCAAATGAGTATCGAAAACTCTAAGGCCCTCTTTTTAACTTCTGTGCCTAATGATCTCAAGTCTGACCAGGCAGGCGTTAGCCCTTGGCTACATTGTAAGGAAGGGGAGTATTTTTTTTTTTTTCATCATAAACATGCTAGCTCTCTTGGCATTTTCATTTTGATAGGAACATTTGAATGAGTTGAATCGGCAAGGGGAGGAAAAGGAAAAAAAATGGTTGCCAACATATTACTACTGCCAATGATAACATGGTCAGTTAAATTTTTTGAATACTCAAAGGTCATCCTAATTTTAGCCATGTTCTCTGTGCCAGACTTATGCAATGTCTGAGACGAGTAAAAAAAGAATTGGAGATTTGGAATAAGAAAGATTGTCCTCTATTGAGTTGTTATGCATGTATATTTTGAGCTAACTTTTAAATGTTCTGCATGAGGTTATTTTACTTTTAGTTTCATATAAATACTATATGAGCATAACACTTTGACAGCTTTTATAATGAGAATTTTGGAGAAATCATTTTTATCTGCTGTTTACAATATAAAAATATAAATATCAGAGGCATTCTTTATGGAATGTTTTCCAGATTTTTGTGACAATATTTAGATAAAACTATGTAAGGCCATATACTCTGCCTATCCTTTTTCCACACACATATTTAAAAAATTTAACTGATCATTTGTTATAATAATTTGAAATGTGTGAAATTGTAAGTAATGGGCAATTTTTCTGGAGTGAAGATATATTAGTGAAGTGATTTGTCATGACTTGATGATATTGTATTTAAGTTGAGAATTACTTTTAAAGAGACATGTTTTTTTTAATTGAAGCATATTTTGTAAATAGAAATTAAAGAATGTTTCAATTTGTAATCAGTAGCATTATAACATTCAGCAGCATTATAACATTCAGCAGCATTATAACATTCAGCAGCATTATAACATTCAGCAGCATTATAACATTCAGCAGCATTATAACATTCAGCAGCATTATAACATTCAGCAGCATTATAACATTTAGCAGCATTATAACATTCAGCAGCATTATAACATTCAGTGGTGTTGAATAGGCAGGGCATTCCCCTACCGACAAGAACTTACTTTCTTTACCACCATCAGGGGTGACATTTTATACTTATTGGGACTGGGGTGGTATTTTCAGAATCTGCCCCTGGGGCCATTTATCAAACCAATGGGACAATTTTACAGGGCCACTTGTAATATTTGCTGAGTTTTAAAAATACATTGTCAATTTTTAAAATCCTTATATTTTTGAAGGTTGTATTACTTTACCTAATATTTGGCAGGTTACTTTTAGTAAAGAGTGCCTTGCTTGTAAATATTGTAATATTGTAATATTTTAGCTGAATGTAAACTATACTCAGTTTTTATTGTTCAAACCTTGTTGTATTTACATTAATGATTGTCTTGAGATTAAAAAAATTGATAATTAAAAAAAACTTAAATACTAGTTATTACTTTATTTAATAAACAAATATACTCAGTTTATCAATGTAAAAAAAAAAGTACATACCTAAGGTGAATGCAAGTAAACAAGATTGAGATGCATGCTTGTCTTTCTGTCATTACACACAAAAACATTACTTTCATTTCTTGAACAGAAACAGACCACTTCTGTGAACAAAATTATACATGTAGTAGGTGCCTAATTTAAAGAATTTATTTTTCTTGCATTCATGAAATTTTTTTTTTAAACCAAGTAAGGTTTAATGCTTTATTTCTGAAACTTTGATGTGTTTTCAAAATAATCACTTGTTCACAAAAATAAAGCATTCAGTAATTAAGATTGATATACATTTTGTTATATAAACTATTGATCTATGGACACAAAAAATGGATATTAATTTGAAGTATGTGGGGATCTAACCAGTAGCATTTCAACTAGAATACACATTTTTTAAATGGATATACCATCTTTATAATGAGCTGCTTTGAGAACAGGGACAGGTTAGTTACATACTAACCTAATGCTGAGAAATATGGAAGTCTTCAGAAAAATGCTGATTGGTTGATACTGTAGACTCATTCAAACAAACTGTCGAATAATGTGTCTTGTTGTCACGAAGCCAGAACACCTGTTTTAACATAAGAATTTCTTAGAATTTTAAGTGGATCTGAGCTAAGGACAAAAAAAGAGAACTTCAATGAATAGACATTTTTAATTTCTTTTAATAAACATTTTTTGCAATTTCAGTGAAAAATACTATTTACCTATCAAAAAGAATATTAGCTTTCTTCTCTTTGAAAAAAAAATATATATAATGTATTGTAATATTTTTACCACCAAAGGCATTATCTTCAACTTGCCATAATGAAAAAAATGTTCACTGTAATCTGTTAATCCCGCACACACAATTTATTTAATTAATTGGTATCAACACAAAGGTCTGTGTCTGCAATTTCACTGACTGCTTCTTTAATTAAGAACATCAAGAAACTAGACCAACTAGTGTTTCTTAAATTTGACATTTTAAAAAAAAAGAGGATACAATATGCTTTGTGTCTGTAAAAGAAAAAAAAGATTATTTTAAACTAAAACAAAAAACTAAAC
Organism: Bulinus truncatus; assembly: GCA_021962125.1. Classification (NCBI taxonomy): domain Eukaryota; kingdom Metazoa; phylum Mollusca; class Gastropoda; family Planorbidae; genus Bulinus; species Bulinus truncatus. The sequence continues at coordinate 4,025,971 of JAGDYQ010000060.1, read as the reverse complement.
AAGATGTGCTAAAGAGTCTATGTGACCAATGTTACACAACTGCACACTTTAACAAAAAACATAAATAAAACTATTATAAATATTAATTTGCATGCAATGTGTAGTCAACATAATTAAATAAACAGAGATGAGACTTTGTGAGTCAGATCTGCATACTTAATGCACTCTCAGCTTTTGGTGGTGTGTTGATGAAAAAGGGCATTTTATTATTACATTTGTGATTAATATAGCCTAGTCAAGAGATAATCATCCCATACTTAAATTGATTTGAAATCATACTGGAGAATGAAAAATTAGGAATACTATTATCTGAAATATACATTTTGCCTACTGGACTTGCTAAAAGTCCCTTTAGAAAAGATAAAATATAAAGACCTCTTTCCTAACTCAGAAACAGCCTTATACTTGTATTGTACTTTCAGTCTACTACTAGACTAGTAGGCTACTAGTTATTGACTAACTAAATAATTTCAGACTTAGAAATGTCATCATTAAGAATCGTAAGATTTAACGGTTTTTTTCTTAAGCAGATGTTATTTTTATGAATAGAAAAATATTTCATTTATAAAAAATAGGACTATATGTGGGGGGGAGGGGGGGATCCAGAAATGTATTACATTTATACAGTGATTGGTGAATAGCGTGCCATCAAGTTTCAGTCTTTTCATAAAATAAACATTACCCTCGCATTCAATTTAAAATGTCTTAACAACGTGACCGTTAGCGATTAGTTAATGTGCCTAATATAATGAGTAATGAGCTTAATTATGAATAAGACTTTTTCAGGGTGAGATTTCCAGCACTGTGAAAGTCAATGACAAAACAATAATGTTCGATTTAATAGTTAATTTAATTCTTACCATAATGAAATACAGAGAGGATCGATGGATCTCGATAAAGCCTATATATTGCATTTTTCGAAAGGTAAAATGATGACGTAGTTACCAGGTGCGCATACATTGTAAAGACAATTAGGATCAAATTTTATCATAGCTGCGAAATTTATTTCGATGGACTAATATTATTGATTATTCACCTCAATAATTGTACCAAATATTAGAATTTATTTTTGGATATAAAATAAACCTGAATTATTACTTTATAAGTTTATCAATAATAATTTTCGCTTTTAATCGTTTTGGTTTGACTTTTTAAAACAACTTTCCCCAATTCCGACACTGCTGCTGCAAATCATCAAATTAATTTCTCCCTTTAAAATATTAAACCGTTTAGTTATTTCTTATCCAATTTCGCTTTAAAAAACATACATAGCGTAGCCCACAGCACATAATAGATGGCCCACAGCCTATTATTAATTAAGCACTTTTCACTTAGTCATTTCGACAAATGCCGGCCGCACCCAGGCAAGTGATATATGGCCAATATATCTGGCCAGTGTCTGTCATTGGCAGGTTAGCAAATTAAATTAATTGTATATCTCAAAAAAGAAAACGCTATTCGTACAATATCATTTTATCGACAAAAAAAGATGAATATTTTTATTGAATTAAAGACTATAGAGAAATGCATATAGTTATCTTGTGTAGTGGCAGTCAGTAATGCAAACTGTTGACTTCTATTTCGTAGAATTTGAGAGTTGTAGTTACCCAGATTGAAAAATCTGGACAATATTTTATATGCGCATCTCAACAGTAATGTAGTACTATGGTGGTATATTGTTTGATAAACTATATTTCTTTTTTCTCTACTGATGATAAAGTTCTTGGCTAACAGTCATGGCCAACTATAGGGTAACGAAACCGGGATATTTTTTTTTAAAAAAGGTGGCGGGCGGGTGGGGGGGGGGGGCACAGTTATCATAATTTCTCATGGAGAAGTGGGCTTCTTGGCTTCGGCCCTGCATCGTTGGACACAACCAGGGCCGGATTTACAAATAGGCTGTCTAGGCCGTGGCCTAGAGCCTCCCCCCAACCCCCTCCCCCGAAATATGGGGGCCTCTAAATGTTGAGTAGTTGTACAATAATAAAATAAAAAAAACTACATGACAATATTTTTTCTTTTCAAAATGGGGGCCTCAAATTTGTGTTGGTCCCTAACCCTTCCGATGCTTTTGACGACTTTAGGGGGGGGGGGGCTTTTAAGATCGCAGTTTCCTCCAATACTTCAGCTAACTCCATATTATGTTCCCTCATCCCGATCCCATCAAGGGATGTGGTCAGCAGTTCAAAGCGACCAAGTGCTCGGGAGCTGGACGAAGGTGGGACTTCACACCTTCGGTAACCGATCAAATTCAGCAACAGAGCTGTAAGGACATCTGTAATGGCCTGGTTTATTTTCATGAGTAACTTATATTTATTTTCTGATTTACGTAAAATTATCTATCGACATAATATTATTTTGTGTGTTGTAAATGTTAATGAGCAAGATATATTATTCCATTTTGTTGATATTGGATGCATTGGCGTAGCGAGCTTAATTCGCGCCTGGGCACAATACCTTTTTAGCGCCTTCCCCCCCCCCCATTCGAAAACTGTATAATATTATATGTAAAATATACCATTTGGCGCCCCTTTGTGAGTAGGGCCCGGGACATGATGCCCCTACCCTTTTGCCCACCCCTCACTACGCCACTGATTGGATGATAACTAATGATTGTCACAGGACTCCTCACGTTATCTTCTAAATTAACTATAACTACAAGTATTTTTCCTTAATATAAAGTCACTGATTAATTTAATATTGTTATCTGATTATTGTTCTTGCTGACCGTGAGGAACCAAGCACTTAAAATTATTCCGTTTGTTGATACATTGGTACCAGTTTAAACATTCTGTTGACAGTTATCTTTATCTCTGTAAATATACGCTGCCTTGTATTAATTGTAATACCATTATGTTGTACATGTACCATTTTTTTTTCACTCTCGTCGTTTCACTCTGTCGCACTAGAGACCTATATATTATAGAAGATTTATAATGCCCCGACGGCCCAGTAGGGCTAAGAAAACTTTACTTATTTATATTATATCAACATGCCATTTTGACAAAAATAATTACGTAACTAGCAATTTTGTTATTTATTTATTTTTTTGTAGATCACTCCATTCTCCTGGGCCGATAAATTGTTTACTTACACTTGTACATTTATATTTTTATGTACATTATATTTTTGCATGATTGCATCATGCTTACTGACAATGAGGGGGAGGGGTGGGGGGAATGTTAAGATCGCAGCCACCGAGATCTATACTAGTTAGGGGATCGCAGCCCCCGTCCAATACCAGAGCCACCCCCCCCCCCAAATTAAGTTCCTCTCATCCCCACTGCTCCTCAAGGGCAGTGGTCAGCAGAGCGCAGTTCAAAGCGACCATTAGCTCGGGAGCTGGACCTAGCACCTTCGGGTCACCGACCAACAACAAAGCGCTACAGGGCTCATGGAAAATGCCCCCCCCCTTCCGCTACTCCACTCCCAACTCATTCATGTCCCAGGAGTCCCTCGAAACTGAGAGTTAGATTTTTAGAGTTTGAGAGAGAAGATCAGTCACGAATAGTTTTTAATGAAGTTCCACCTATTTTTTTTTTCTTCTTAACAATTGTTTGAGTTATTTATTTATATGACTGTGTGACAGGGCCCTTAACATATTCATGATCAAATAAAAACAGCAAGCTTGGAGATAATTTTTTTTTATATAAAAAAAAAAGATATATACATGTATATACTTTTTATTAAAAAGAAAATCATTGGTGACAATGGCAACTTAATTTACGAATACATCATTAAGCAACAAGCAAATAGAAGTTGTTTTTTTTTTTACAAAACATATATTAAAAAAAAAATCTAGCAACTTAATATATCTTAAGGGTTTCATGGAATATTTTCGAAAACAATTATATAAAACCGAAAAACACTATAGCTGAGGTAGGAAGTTCCCCCCCCCCCAAAAAAAATCCTGTGTACAAATAATAAAACAACAACAACGCTGTTATTGATTTAGTAATAAATTATAAACTATGCAAATTTTGAGACATTTTTAAATTGCCATTATGAGAAATATTGAACACACTTGGAATATCATTTTAGAGTGCAAACTTTAATGTAATAAACAACTAACAATATTTACGCTCTGAATATTATGTAATAAACAACTAACAATATTTACGCTTTGAATATTATGTAATAAACAACTAACAATATTTACGCTCTGAATATTATGTAATAAACAACTAACAATATTTACGCTCTGAATATTATGTAATAAACAACTAACAATATTTACGCTCTGAATATTATGTAATAAACAACTAACAATATTTACGCTCTGAATATTATGCGATCGACTGAAATCTTTGAGGTGTATTTTTAGCTGCTAGAACCTTTCACCTACACATGTAACGGAAGTGCCCAGAACTAAGATTTGGGGTTGTGTACTGTGTCTTGTTTAAGATCCTCACTACTAACTGAAAGCAGGACCGGTCTTAGGCCGACTGCTCCAAATTGGGCACCGCGCCTGACAGGGGCCCCGCAATTTACGTTTAGCATTTCACTATCACTAATGGCTCTTGTCACAGACTTTTAAAGATTAGAAGAGGGGCCTCGCAATTATCCCTTTAATGGGCCCCGCAATTCGTTAGGCCGGCCCTGACTGCAAGTTTATGTCCTTTATATTGGATATTTTTTTTTCGCATCTTCATGCAAGAAAAGCTTTGTTCACTAATGTATGTTAATCTCCCCCTTGCTCTTTGTACCTCTCTTGACCTCCGTGAAAGTATAAGATGTTTTGTCCCTTATATTCTTTAAATTCTAATGTGGTTGTTTAGCAATGCGCTCTTGTTCCTTACACATCGTGGACGCACCACAACAAGCTAGATACACGAGTCAACACACACGAGTCAACACACATGAGTCAACACAGAGAGCCAACACACAAGAGTCAACACAGATGAGTTGCACAGATGAGTCAACACAGATGAGTCGCACAGATGGGTCAGCACAGATGAGTCAACACAGATGAGTCAACACAAATGAGTCGCACAGATGAGTCAACACAGATGAGTCAAGACAGATGAGTCAACACACATGAGTCAACATACATGAGTTAACACAGCTAAGTCAACACACATGAGTCAACACATGAGTCAAGACAGGTGAGTTAACACAACTGAGTCAACACACATGAGTCAACACAGATGAGTCGCACAGATGAGTCAACACAGATGAGTAGCACAGATGAGTCAACAAGATGATCAAGACAGATGAGTCAACACACATGAGTCAACACACATGAGTCAACACAGATGAGTCGCACAGATGAGTCTACACAGATGAGTCGCACAGATGAGTCAACAAGATGAATCAAGACAGATGAGTCAACACACATGAGTCAACACAGATGAGTCAACACAGATGAGTCAACACACATGAGTCAACACAGATGAGTCAACACAGATGAGTCGCACAGATGAGTCAACAAGATGAATCAAGACAGATGAGTCAACACACATGAGTCAACACAGATGAGTCAACACAGATGAGTCGCACAGATGAGTCAACAAGATGAATCAAGACAGATGAGTCAACACACATGAGTCAACACAGATGAGTCAACACACATGAGTCAACACAGATGAGTCAAGACACATGAGTCAACACAGATGAGTCAACACACATGAGTCAACACACATGAGTCAACACAGATGAGTCAACACACATGAGTTAACACAGATGAGTCAACACAGATGAGTCAACACACATGAGTCAACAAACATGAGTCAACACACATGAGTCAAGACAGATGAGTCAACACACAAGAGTCAGCACACAGGAGTCAACACCTTTTATATTTTAGTAAGGCGCGATGAATTTTTTGTTCAAATATTATTCCGTTTGCATAATTGTGAATACATTTCATTTCTATTTAGAAATGTAAAAGTTTAAGTGCATATGCCATTTAGACCGATACATTTTTTTAAATTGACTTATAGGGATTTAATTATTATAATTTGTATTAATTTTGTTAAAACAGGCCTCTTCCCTCCCCCCTCCCTCCCCCGGTTGCTACCCTACCCCCGAGATGATTGATGAAATAACGACTTTTATACAACGCCTACACATTGTCATTCCGGTCGTTCACACCTGCCTTGATTCAAGTGATGAAATAGTGACTGGCACACTAGTAAAATTTAAATTAGTTTTTTTTTTTTTAAATTGAAAACAAATGCTTCACCACTCTGTAGATGTTCTTTAATTACTGTACTAAAAAGAATGTTGTGGTCGTTGGCACCGTACTTTGGCTTTGCATGGGTTGGAGCTAGTTTTGTATTATACATTCTTTCTTCACAAGGATTGTCCCAGATTCAGTCTCAATCTTTCTTGTTCAACTCATTTTCTATTGGTTTTATGCTTGAAAATCCTGCTAGTTAGAGTATTGTTTTCATTATTTTGAGCTAATCAGTATTAAATTCAAACATCTTAACATAAACACAAGGAGTTAGTCGTTTTTAGTAGACGCTCAAACTTAATAGGGGAGAAAAATGATTAAATTATTTACAATATTTGTAAAACAAAAATGGATTACTTACCATGTTTATGATGAATGAAAATAAAAAATACTCCCCTTCCTTACAATGTAGCCAAGGGCCCTAACTGCCTGCCTAGTCAAGACTTGTGATCATTAGGCACAGAAGTTAAAGGGCCTTAGAGTTTTCGATACTCATTTGATGATAGTGGTCATTGGCAATATGTTGACATCAGGTTTGGTCAGCTTAATTCCTTACAGTACACATGGGACTCTCCCAGGTATCGAGTGAAAAGGTTTTATCTTCTTTCACATCCATGCTCCACATCAAATGGAGTTGATTGGGTGTTTTGAAATCTGCCAAAGAATGCAATAACATTTATGGAAAAATAAATAAACAATTGGACCCAAGTAAAAAAAAAAAAAAAAGTGTATACAACTAACTATTGAATTGTTGTAAATAGAAGGGAGGGCTATTTACCTGTTTGCATTGGGTTTTGAAAATAATGCCCCTTCTTTTCAAACTTGTCTGGAGCTAGTATCTCATACCAACAGCGGACTGTCATCAGACCATCATTTGTGCTCATCTGGCTTAGAACAGGACTAAAATTAATAGGCTGGCTAACAGGAACATATAGTTAAATTAAATTAGTTTTTTTTTTTTTAAAAAAAACTGAAAATTAAATGCTTCACCATAAGATATTTTTCTGCGCTCCTGTAAGATGTTCTTTGAATTTCTTGTACTACTTGAATGTTGTGGTCATTGGCACCATTGCTGGCCGGCATGGGCGGAGGCTAGTTTTTTTCTTTTCTGGCTGATAATACATTCTTTCTTCTAAGGATTGTCCCAGGTTCAGTGTCATCTTTCTTATTCAACTCATTTTCTATTGGTTTTAGGCTTGAAAATCCTGCTAGGGAAAATTGTTTTCATTATTTTGAGAGCTGTCAGTATTAAATTCAAACATCTTAACATAAACACAAGGGTTAGTCGTTTTAGTAGATCCTCAAACTTAATGGGGAGAAAAAGTATTAATTATTTACAATATTTGTAAAACAAAACTGGATTACTTACCATGCTTATGATGAATAAAAAAAAAAAATACTCCCCCTCCTTACAATGTAGCCAAGGGCTAACACCTGCCTGGTCAAATGGTGGGATCATTAGGCACAGAAGTTAAAAAGAGGGCCTTAGAGTTTCGATACTCATTTGATGATAGTGGTCATTGGCAATATGTTGACATCAGGTTTGGTCAGCTTAATTCCTTACAGTACACGCGTGGGACTCTCCCAGGCATCAAAGGAAAAGGTTTTGATTTTCTTTCACATCTTTGCTCCACATAAATGGAGTTGGATTTGGTGTTTGGGAAATCCACAAGAATGCAATAACATTTATGGGGAAAATAGCGAAACAATGGATAGTAAAAAAAAAGTGTATACAACTAACTATTGAATTTATTTGTAAATAGAAGGGAGGCTATTTACCTGTTTGCATTGGGTTTTGAAAGTAATGCCTCTTCTCTTCAAACTTGTCTGGAGCTAGTATCTCATACCAACAGCGGACTGTCATCAGACCATCATTTGTGCTCATCTGGCTTAGAACAGGACTAAAACTAATAGGCTGGCTAACAGGCACACTTAGCAAAATTAAATTAGTAGAAATGCTTTTAAAAAGGTCAGGAGCTAACATCTCATCCAAATAGCAGACAATTGACATCATAAAATGACTCATTTTGTGTTTATCTGTCAAATAATGTTCTAAAAATTAAAAGCAGGCCTGGCTAACATGAGCACTTACTGAATTCTTTTTTTTTTTCCAATTCCAATTCTAAATAAGACTACTTCACTGTGAAATATTTCTTTTACTGAAAATGGGTCTTTTGAATCTACAGTACTTGTTAGATGATATTGTCACTAATTGCTGGCATTTGAGGAGGGTTAATTTTTCTTCTTGCTGGCTCATATCCTTTTGATGTATTGTTCTTTCAAATGGCAAGTTTTCTTATTCCACTCCTCCCTTTTTTTTTCTACTGCCCATGTAGGGCCTTGCAGGACGAGATAATATTTTCTTGAGAAATTTCCTTACCATTATTAAAAATGAATGCATGGTTTTGTAGTATTAGAAGATACTGAAATTACTAAGAAATGAATATTAATAATGGCAAATATTTGAAAGGCTACTTACCACTTACTACTTGAATAAAAATAAAAACACTTTCTCTTCCTTGCAATGTACCCAGGGCCCATTATGGATGTGTTGTCTCAGACTTTGCATTTGTCTGGCACAGAGAAAATGGCTATAATTAGGATGACCTTAGATGATGTGGTCAATGGCAGTAGTAATATGTTGACATCAGTTTTTGTTTCCTTTCCTTGCTAGTTCAACTCTTTCAATTGTTCTTTACAAATTTGGTCTGCCCTAGAAACAGATGAATTCTACACTTTATCTGGCCCGATAGGATAAGGGAATTTATTTATTGTTTACACATAACAGCTGCAAATCATAGTGCTATACATGTACATAAAGTTTTAATTCTTTACATTGACTATGTTTTAACAATTATGTTGCATGTCTGTTAAGATGAACTAAAGTATTATTTGTACCATGTAAAATTGAATTGTCATGCATACATGTCATACACTAGAGATGGCTATGAAATGTATCTGCAGTGAATCTGAATGCAATGTGCATTGAAGTAACTGTAGTGCATGTTCTACTTAAAGATATGTCCATGGGATACTAAATCTGGAGCAGCCAATTTAGTATCTTTAATAATTAATTTCCCATTTATGTGTATGATGGGATGTCGGTCAAGGTCGTTTTCAATGATTGACTTAGTCTGCAAGTCATTCCAAAGTAAGGACATATCTAATAGCACTACAGCTATAATGCTTGTAAGTTTATAAGTAGCCAGTCAGAGTATGCAAAATGATGGACTGAAATCATTTCAAGGGCAACAGACAACGATAAAAGATGAATGTTCCAGAACTGGATGGTTTCTGTTTTTTTACAGGGTTTGGTTGCAAGCCCCACCACGCCTAACCCCTCCTCCTTACTCTCCAGTGCTTGGGACCTGGTAACTCCACAAGGAGTTCAGGGAAATAAGTAAGTTCCAGAACTATTTTTAGAGAAAACTACACGCTATTTAAACATGAAAAGTGTAATTAATAATTACATTATTTTATGGCATAAATTAATCTTGTAAGACATGCTGACTTCATTGTTAATAATGTATCACTTTTAAAATGATTTCATTGAATGAATCTCTAAAAAGCTCAAAAGTCTCAATTGACACTAAAAAAAAAATGCTTACATTTTAAATAACTGATAAGTTAACTTTAAAATATCAAACTTTATTGTAATGTATGCTAAAATAGCTAAACTGCGATCGTCGCAAAATGAAATTTATTTTTACTAAACATAAAAGAAGAATGCAAACCTGAAAGGTGCAAACACTGACCTGAATGGTGTGTTGTGTAATACCAACATAAGAAATATTTCAATTGTAATCCGATAGAAAAAAAAATACAGCACTGCACTTTGAATAACATGTAAATAAATTACACATTGTTGACCACACAGCCGGACAATCAAAACATTAGCTGTAAAATGGACACTAGTAGACAGTTGTTGTTTTGTTACATTGGCTTATTGTGCGCGGCTAAGTGTTAAAGTGGAAGTTGGACATCGGGTAACTGAGAGAAAAACGTGAACACTAATAACACACTGGACACATCTCTGACCACACGGCCGACGGTTGAACAGTCCTGTGTGCGCTGGACATAGAGCTTACTAGAACGTGACTGGAAGGCAGATTTTTTTTTTTATTTTTTTTGCCACATAGAACTTCCATGCAAGTTATTGTTGACATTTTTAAAAACTCGATTGTTTAAAATGTGTTTATTTCTATGACCGCTAAAGAAAGTCCGAATTATTTTGTGAATGAATTCCTTTTTTTTTTTTTAAATGGCTGCAAACATTTACTCAGCGGGGCTCGAACACGAGACCATATGTTCTCATGCCACACAGCCACATATCATTTATTAAAACGGCTATATAGGTTGTAATGGTGTGGTTGTATGTCGAAGTTAAAGATCAGAGTGCGGCTTTTCATCATTGACCTCATGCGTGACCGTCCAGACATTTTTTTTTGGTTTATTATGAATAGTTTGTCGATACACATATTCAGTGATTCGGTATTGTTTGTATTCAGAGTCAACGCCTACCTTATAGTTATAAGTGTAATCAACAAAATACACAGGTCAAGGGATCTAAACGCTTGAGATTATCTGTCCGTATGGACACGCCTTTTAAGTTGACTCCAGGTTGAACTCAGGAGCTGGTGAATAATGCAATAACGGTCGTTCTTGGAACTCGTCTTCTCTTATCTGGTGCAGACGCGTATCTAGGGAGGGGGTCACAATTCAAAAGTCCCCCTCCCCGGGCCCCAGTTTGAGGGGGGCACCAAACATTTTTTGCATTAAATTTTAAGTACTTAATCTCATGTCATGATGTTGAATGTCAAAATGCAGGGGCGCCCTAAGATGCCAAGCCCCCCCCCGGGCTCCCAAATCCCTAGGTTCGACACTTAACTGGTGCTATTCGGGGAAGTTTGGGCGTGTCGCCTCCTTAATGGTCGAATTTGTCCATTTGTAAAACATACATCGTTTGTGTCAATAGGCCAGATCCGAAGACCAGCAGTAAACTGACCTCTGAGACAGGTAACTAGAGCCCGTGTCTGTTATATAATAAGCTTGACCTGTCGTTGCCTGATCCCCTCCTCCTTAACCCCTATCCTGTGATGTCTCCCAACTTTATTTGTAATTTTTAACACCTCTCTCTCCCTCTCTCTTTCTCTCTCCCTCCCTCCTACCCCCCATTCGTTTGTGCATGTACTGGCGGAATCAATGCAGTACTCTGGCTATATAATCATCGGGTCAGCTACTAATTTTATTCAAGAGAAGATTAAAAATAAAAAAGAGGAACTCCCCGAAATGTTATTTCCCGGATTTTTTTTTTTTAAAGTAGACCAAAGCTCCTCTGGTAAATGTAACAATAAACAAATATTTATATGTCAGGAGAGATATACTGTAGTGTTGTTTTCTGTATAAGGTTTGTTTCACAGCTTTATAGAAAGTCCACAAAAAACTGTAGGATAATTTTAAATCGATGAGATTAAAAGAATTGTGTGTTTATGGTGTTTTTATTTTCTTGCAAATATATTAAAGATAAAAGTCAACTATATGGGGGGAGGGGGGGGGTTTAAAATGTCTTTCATATAATTCTAGCAAAATATTTTTTTCCGATGTAGAAATATTTCTGCATGTTTTACTGAAGTTGATTTTTTAATTTTTGTGTGTGTATAAATATTTATGAATCCTTAGCATATAATGTAGTTTTAATGTAGGTTAATATAATCATAAGAATTTCAGGCATTGAAAAAAAAATTATTTAGGGTTTTTCTTTTTTTTAAATATAATTTTACACCATCTTTTTTTTTTTAAATATTACAAAATCATTATAAAGTAAGTTGTCTAAAGTAAACTAACAGATAATAAAACATTTTGCATTTCTACACACACTGATATGGCATTTTATTCATTTTAAATAATGTTTTTTTTTATTTATTTATTAGGGTATAGGCTCTATTAAAGGTTAATTAAATAAAGTAAATTTTTCAAAGTAACCTTTTTTTTTTTTTTAAATCTTCACTGATATTTCATACATGTATGTAAATGTCATCAATTGAGCTATTTATGAAAATTCCCTTAAGTGATGTTTCATATTATGAAAGGAACTGTGTATCCTCAGTAGCAGTATATGATTACAGACGGGAGCCATTTTATCTTTTAAGATCTTTTGATGGATGGCCACAGTACTTGTTTTATTCTCCTGAATTTCTGGCCGACTGGTTATTTGTTCACAGGTTAAAGAAAAGAAATACTTGTATATTAAAAATGAAAAAAAAAAATGTTTTCATTTTTTCTGATTCTGGTCTTTGAAATGTGATTAGCTTAACTAGTATCCATTTACAGTATTTCAAAAGTTTATGAAACTGTTATTAACATATTATTACTGTTAAATTTGCCTAATTTAGACATGAATATTTTCGTATTCTGTTCTTTAGTATGAAAATGTGTGTATGTTGTTGTCATTGAAATTATAACCTGTTGTTTTCATAATCACTTGTATACAGATCAACAGAAATATTTCACTTCACTTTAGATTGGGTTTCATATTTTCTTTTAGTTTGATTTTTTTCCAATGTATTTTTTTTTTAGTAATTAATAACAAGAATGTTTTTATGTGTACTTAAACAGAAAATTATGCACCAATTATTGGGAGTAAGAGAATTTGTCACATGCTGTCACTGTGAGACATCCAAGTGAAGAAGGAGTGGAAGAATTTAAAAGGAATTCTCAATGTGTCAGATGCATAGCTTATGTCAGAGAAGAAGTACAGCGATCTCCAAACTTGGGTAAGCATAAGAAAATGATAAAATGCAGTGTGTATACATAAAAATACTTTTTTATTTTCCATTTCTAAATAACATTTTATTAAGACCTGGTCTAATGCATTAATTCTACACCGTACTTTTGCACTGTGATACATTTATTTGCTCGCTGAAAAATTTGCTACACACTTAGGAAAAATATATGGTACAGTCAATGACAACTATCATTGGAGAGATGGGAGAAACTAACAACAGCAGAAGTGAAAATAAATAGATTAGAGGTGGGTTGGGCTCATATAAAGAATGGAAAATAACAGAGACAATAAGGCAATTTATAAGACAACTACTAATAAGAAAAGACCAAAGGGCATACCAAGGAGAAGAGAGTGAGCTAGCTTGATGAGGTCTAGACAGGCCTTGAATCGATAGGAGTGGAGGGAGATGACCATAGATCAAGAAAAGTGGAAAAGAGTAGTATGGAGGTACAGAGCCCTACATGAGTTGTAGAGCCATTATAAGAAGAAAAGAAATATTTTGCATTTGTTCTAATAATTTCCTTTAATCTTCTAATGGTGGTTTTGTAGTTTATAAAATTATTTCCTATTTACAAGGTTTACTTTTGTGACCTATGTTCTAGCCAGTTTTAGATATATATTTTTATGAGCTGGGTGATATTACTTCCCCTGCCCTCCCACCTCAGATGGTAATGTGGTGTAGGCACCATACTGAGTTTTGTTCCTTGTTGAGAGATTCAGGATTTTTTTTTTCAGGTCATGGTGATAGTTTCGCCAACCTAAAATGGGTACATGACATTAATTTGAAGAGGCATGAGTATTATCCTATTTACCTGTGATTTTTTTTTTTTGTGGTTCTCCATGGCCACTGCACTGGTTGGGATAAAAGAAAAACACAATAAAAACTTCTATTAGTGCTTGAAATGAATGCCTCATCCTTACAGGGGCTTTACACCAAAAAAAAAACCTGTCATATTATACTGTTCATTCAAGTACGTTATTCATTCTAGTTGTTCACATTCTTGGAATTCAATAAACTCTTTATAATGTGGATGGAGCCATGTTGTATTATAAGCATATTATATTTTTAATCTATTTCCTAACATTCCTCTACTCTTTTTTTTTTCATCTTGTTGATAATTTACGTAGTTTAGTTGCATAAAGTTTTAACATGAATTGTACCAGCTTAATGTGATATACACAGAATATTTTATAGGATTTATTTCTTTTTCCAAGACATCATGTTTGCATGAAAAAATGTTTCAGAGATTTTGAAATGTTCTATGATGTTTTTGTATGCTGTTGTTCTTTTTAACATTGAGTTGTGATATTGTTGATAAGTTTCACTTATAGAGAATGGCCAAGGCAGACATTGATGTAGTCCTGTCCTCATTTCTCAGTATAATAATGAATGATTATTTAATGTTGTGTGAAGGTTTTGTTATTAGTGAGAGAATTTGTAATGTTATTTTTTCTGAATCATTTTTAACAAACTAGGCTAAAAACATATTACACTATAAACAAGGACATGTTATTAATAAGTAGTTTTTTTTAATTGCTTTAAAAAAAATAATTAATATAAATATTCATTTGACTATGAAATATTTTTTTAACCAGAAAATCAATGCACAGGGAAGTAAATATTGGAACATCCGTCCTTAAGAATCAAATATTAAAAAGCTCTCCAAGAACTGCTGCCTCAACTTCAAAAAATGTACCACAGGCCTCTCAAAAAACTCCTGCAAAGTGATTTGGTCACAACACCACAGCTAGAAGGGTCATCTTGTGCTCAAGCATTGGATTCACAAAGCCCTACAGGATTCGCTGATGCCTTCTCTCTGCTTAGTTCTAGAACAATAACAAAACAAGATAGAAATATTCCAACATTTCCTAATAACAGCACAGAAAGAAAAAGATTTGAAAGTTTTCAAAATTGGCCTAGTTGTCATATTGTTCACCCATTTCATCTAGTTATGGGAGTTTTTTTTCTTGCAGGTACTATAAAATAATATTCCTGAAGTCAGTATAGATTCTTATAATTCTAACGTTAACTTTTTTCCCTTTTTTTTTTTTAATTTGTATCTTTTTTTGGCAGAGTCATTAATGACATTTCACCCCATAGCTATATCGTATAAAATATAAATAAGTCATATTTTTTTCCCGAAGCTACAATTTAAAAAAAAAGTTTGAAGTTATAATTTAGATATTGCAGATGCTCTGTAATTAATGGCCCTGCCTTGGTCATTCTTGTCTTAATTAACAGTATAAACAAAATTTTCTTTATCCGTGTATGATTATTTCACTTTACGTTATCCAGACCTTGTGAGATGCTTTTGGTGTGGCTTAGACTGGAAATCCTGGAAGATGGGTGATGACCCAATAGCTGTACATGACAATCTCATACACAACTGTCCTTTGCTCCAGTCATATACCGCCTGAGTAAATGACTGCAAAAGGTGAATGTTACATTTATTTTTCACTTAGAAATTATTTTATTTACCTTTGAAATTATTATTATTTGTTTAAACTTTTACTTACATGTATAATTATTTTATTATATTTTCACTTGTCTTATGCCTTGCATCTATCTAGCTGTATTGTTTGATTAATATGGTGATACATTTGTACTAAGCAATCTAAAATTTAAGCTTTACATTTAGGTACAGCAGCCTGTCATTTCTTTTCAGATGTTCTATCTTTGAGAGTTTAAAAATTATTCTTTACAGTCAAAAATGCCTCATAAGATTAATTCCTTTATGTGATATTCATTTAAAATTCTTCTTTACTACATGTATTTCCCATATTTCATTGGTATTCACAACATTTCCAGGTTTTTTCTTTTGTTTCACCAGATCATGCTAAGAAAGAGGTTCATGTAAAGATGAGCTGTCATTTCAAATCTCTTCATCCCACCAACTATAACAGAGGCTGATAGTGCCATTTTATAAAAATGGGATAATTAATTATGTGCCCTATCATTTACGACATGCAAAAGACCTTTATATTGTGACAATTTATAAACCTATAACACAGTCATGTCCAAACTGGAATTTAATATGCTACTGTAAGTCATTTCCAAATAACTTGAGCCAGCTTTTTCCATTATAAATACAATTCTGGGATGCACAAAAGCTATTTTTTTTAACAGTAAATATACTCCATTTTATGGGTTAATGTAAAATAGTTAAGTGTAGAATGCTTATATTTTTTAAAAAACACAAAACAGGACAAGAAGCTTACAATTAGCATAATAAAGTTGCACAAAATGCTTTCAATGCAGGTTCCAACAAAATCAAAAGTTTATTTGGTGTAATGATGGAAAAAGTACTCAAAAAAGCATGCTTGGTTTTCAAATGCTAAAGCATTTGTGATATTCAGAGAGATTGATATTACTAGTTGTTCATGTTTATTTCAGCATTGATAACATATTCCTTTTTAGTTTATATTCTTCAGATGACATTTATATAGTGATATATGTTCAACAACCCAGTAATATATTTCTTTGTGTACGTATAGACTGATTTTTACTCATTTACTTCAAGATTACCTTTTCTGGTGTATTTAATTGAAGGCTTAGTAATTGTCTCTTTATCAGATTTAACATTCTCATTGTTTAGTTATGCTGACTTCTTCTAGCCCTCATTGCATTGAGTCCAAAAGGTGTAGGTCTCTGACTAAAATAAGGACTGACTATAAGAGTGTCTCCATGCCCGCTATGATTCCATGAGGAACGGTGTGACGGGTGAAGGCACACTACTAAACTAATCCTGGTGGCCATTAGCAGCACTGAGTGTTGTCCATAAGTGGCACCACAATTCATGGGCTAAGTGGGTTGCCATCTCCCAACTGTGACCCAAAAAGATTGTGAGGGAAAACCACTCTTTAGCCATGAAACCCTCATTAAATTAAATGTAACTGATGTGAAGAAGAGCTGTCAGCCTTACCATCTCCACTTGTCCTGTTTGCCCATGTCTTGCCTAGACACCGGCTGAACTTCACCTTTGATCTTCATGTAAAAAAGTACCATAATTATTTATAAGATTCACTTCTATTTGTTTATGAACATTTATTATTGAATAATTGGGATTTTATAAAGGTACATATAGTTGGGTTTTTTTTAGTTAAATGAGACACTATTTTTATGTTATTTGATATTGTCAGTATCTTTTAGCAGTGTAAACAAAATTAAGTTTCCTTGTTACCATAAATAATTTTTTTGTTTTACATTGACTGTAAAGACATGTTGCTGTTCCAGTACTGAAATGTTTTTGTGATTTTGACACATAAGTCATCTCTTGACCAGTTTTAAATTTTTCCCTGTGTCTCTGTAAACAATCAGAAATTAACAACTCTGCTTTGTATAAGGATGAATTATAATTTGTATATACTTTGTTTTTATTACCTTATATACTCCTTAATTAACTTCAGTGCTGCTTAATTTGTGCACCTGCATTTTGATGTTTTGTGAATAATAAAATGTGCAATATTTAAACCTGTCACTCATGTTTGAATTGTTCTTATGATTTAAAACTTTTTTGATAGCTCAAGAAGTACTCATCCATAACATTATAAACTTATTTGTATCAAATAGTAATGTTTACTTTTAAAATAACACCATTTGAGTTGAATATCCACCATAAACATCACAACAGAAGTGCAAAACATGATTATTATATGATTCAGTAAACGACTTCAATGAACATTTATTGACATACTGGGTTGAGATGTTTTTTTAGTCTGGTGTAATGAACAACGCCCCCCTCCCCCCACCGCCTTGCTGTTGCCGTGGCTAGCAGTACATTTAACCTTACAACCAAATCATCCAACCTTTACATGAATGACAATGCCCTTGTCTCTTCCATTCCCCAAACACCATCCGTTGAAAAATCCAAACTCAATGCATGAACTTGTGATTTTAAAACATGTTAAGATTTTTTCAATACTTCTGAAAACTATTTCATTGAAAATGTGATTCCTAATTTTTACTTTTGTTCCAATGGAAAGTTGAATGAGTACAAGGACAGTATAGGATAAAGGGGCGGATGTTTTAAAAACTGGGGTGGGTGTATTGTGGTTGTTGTTTTCTATAACGATTGTGTGTTCTGTTCAATTTATATTTTGTGGTCAAACACTTTATTATTTGAAATATTGTGGTTAGGACAGAACTTTTTAGGCAATGATCAAACAACCATTGTTTGAAACTGTGAGTCCCGTGTTCAATATTCGGGGAGAACCAAGGTCATTTTTCTAGATTCCCTCAAGCTCACCCAGCTAAAGATGAGTACCTGGCTTAAATGGGGGGGGGGGGAATTAAATGCGGCTGGGTGTTGTGCTAATCACACAATCATTTCATATGCCGAGGTTACAGCAACAGATGAATCATACACTCCATCTGGTAAGATGGCCCGACAGGACTTAAGGCAACTTGAGAAACGTCTGGCGGGATTGTAGATCCTGCTTGTCTATTATGAATCACAAACTTGGTTTTTTGTTTGATTTATCTGATCTTGAAATGTGGAGCTTGTGATAAAAGGGGTAACCTGAGCAGCTCACTGCATTGGTCGAGTGTGGGGCTTTGAGTCTTAAGTGTAGGCTATCTACCCTACCAAAAAGATCCTATCTCAAGCGAGGATTTGGCTTGAAAGGTTGCCACCGTTCAGGGGCAGCACTGAGGGATATACACCAGGTGGATTTATCGGCGGGCTCACTGGGCGTATGCCAATGGCCTCGACTTATTAAGCCTCTCCCCCCCCCCCCCCCCCAAACCTGCAAAAATTATTTGAGTCTTGTGACTTTATTTTTTCCTGTTTCTGTATTTTTGAAGGGTTCCAGTATTTTCTTCTGCGTCCAGTGCATTAACAAACTTAATCCACTTCTGGGGATATGATATTACCATTAGGCCTATAGGTCTACTATTTATAGATGAAATGATTGTGATGAGTAACTTAACATCAAGAGCAGTTACGGACTTAGGTCAGTTGAGGGCCAGGGCGCAGGGCCCCCTTATAAAAATTAGAATTATATAGAACTTAGAAGGGTTCAAATGTGGGATCTGTAGACCCCGCGGCGCGCCAGGTTTGCCCATCCACCTCTTGTCATGAAAACTCTAGCCCAGTGGTCGGGGAACCGGGGTAAATTCCCCCACATGGGGTAAAAATGAAACTTTTGTGATAATGATTAAAAAATTTCCCCGACCGCTGCTCTAGCCTGTCACTGCCTGTGTGGTTGTTTATCACTTGAGCACTGTCGATTAAGTCAAATTGCTGGCCGGGATGGAATGTCCTGTCTTGACCATCCCCAACGACCCATTGGACATATTTTTTTTTTAAATATTTGTTGATCGGTTTCTTTGATCGTTCTGATTGATTGGTCAATCAATAAAAGAATCGAATAGGGAATTAAAAGCCGCTTGTGTAACTATGAGTCTGTTTTGATACATTTATGTTTTGCCTAAACATGTTTTTTTTTATTGCAGTTATCTAATTAACAATATTAACTGTTGTTGTCACGGGCAAAAAGTAACATTTTATTTATACACATCTCGGCATTAATATTTGTAATAATTTATGACATGCCCATAAGAATTAAATCGCTCGAAATTCAATTAACTTCCCATAAAAATATATTGGTTTCATTTTTTTTTAATTTGCGTTAATTCAGAGCCGGCTTAATATTCATGTAGACCTACCTGCAGTGGCGCCGAGAGCCAACACGGGCCCCAGGGCAGGACACCATTGCGGGCCCCTAAATAAACAATAAGTCGTGAAAAAATTGACATGGTCGGGACGACCGGGCCCCCCCTTACTGATGCGGGCCCCCTGGCAATGACCCCCCTGCCTCCCCCTCTCGGCGTGCCTGACGACTTATCAACGAAAATGGGACCCGGGAATTGACCCGGAAACGACCAATATAAGTATTCGGGTCAGCTTTTAATTTAATCAACAGTTATATTGAAGATTTAAAGAAAAAAAGAATGGGAACTCCCCCAAATGTTTTGTTTTTCCCGATATTTTATTGAAAGAAAATACAGCAGACCAAAGTACATTGGTAAATATTATAATATATATTATGGGAGATAAACTGACATGTGTTTTTTTCAGAATGAAGTCGCTCTAGTGTTTATTTCATACTAGCTTTATAGAAATTCCACAATCAACTGAGTTTCGTGTAAGATAATTTTAAATTCAGTAGAGTGTGTTTGTGTGTTTAAAGTATTTTTATTTTCTTGCATTTTTTTTTGTTTTCGTTTATTAAATAGTTTCTGTTATTTTGATGATTGTTTCAGATAAGCTGGCCAAAAATCCAAAACAATATTTTTTTTTTTTACTTTGAAAAGGTAAAGTAGTTTGAGAGGGAGCCATGCAGTGGAGACATCTTATTCGCCTTCCAATCATTTTCTGTGTCACCACCCTAGCTTTTTTATCTACATCTGTCTCTGTAGAGTACAAATTATGGCATGCTAGCAAAATCATAAAAATAAAAGAAATATCAGCTCTTTTTGATGCTGACAACTTAGCTCCATCTGATAATAACAGCTTGTCTCTCTTCGATGTTGAGGTCTTATCTCTCTTCGATGATGATGTGTTACCTCTCTTCAATGCTGACAACTCTAAAACGAGAGCACACTTCCAACATCGGTATGCAGGGTTTGATTACTCTTCCAGGAATATAAAATCGCATAGTACATTGGCTTTACCACGTGACCTATTTAATCAAGACAAGAGACTGCTCAATTGGCCAGTATTGTATAGATTGCTCAATTGGCCAGTATTGTATCGATTGCGATTTGATACACTTGATGTTTTTCTTAGGATAGTTTCTTATATTTTAATGACAGGCATATCTTTGTTAGGTTTTTTAATTATTGTTGTCCTTACCTATGTCCGAGGTTTGTATTGCATTCGTAAGTTTTCAGCTTCACTAGAGAATTTCATTCAAGCACTATATATTCAAAACAAATCCACATATTATGCAGTAAACGACAGTGCCACTAGAATCTTAAAACTCTATTTGAAACAATCGAAAACGTCACTTCGTGTCAACATTGATATATCTAAGACACGCGGCATATCTTTGTACATAAAATCTTCAAAGTTTGATTTGACTAGAAACGAAAATGCGATTTCCTTGACGAATTTTAAAAAGATCATCGATGCCGCCAAATTTGTTCTAATAAGTCCTCTCTCCAGTTATTTGAAATGCAAGACTACAGATTTAGCAAACACCTGGCCACTAAGCACCATGTTTACACCGTTGAGAGTAACTCGGCCTGTATTTCAACAATACATTGTATTCTCTGTATTGGGCCGACTGGCCACTTTTCGTTCTTTGCTTGGCACGCCCATTCACCAAGCGACTTCGTTCATCTCTCTCAGCAATGCCGGATTCTATTACGACGAGGCCAGGGGTAGCCTTGTGTGTGAGGGATGTGGTAGTACCGTAGACGTGTTGGCACTGAGCAGTTCGAGCCGTATAATTAATAGATATCATGCAGATGGCTGCACGTTCGTCAACAATGGTGAAGAGCCTGAAATCTCTGGGACTAATTGTGAAAGTAACATTTCCACGGATAGAGATCCGAAAGGAGAAATAGAAGGGAGTTTTAGCATGGTGAATAATCATTCTGAAGAAAAAGACTATGAACTTCCTGAAAATGACCAGAAACCTAACAGCTTCTCCTGCACTGGCTCAGAAAAAGTCAAGGCATTTGATGAAGAAAAAGATTTCAAGGATTTAACTCAAATGCAAGGTACATTGTCTTTGTACAATCACCACACATTGTTTGCTTACACATAAAACTTTTTTTTTAAAGAAATGTAATGGCATGACTGACAGTCAACTGAGATTAAGACATAGACATTACCATAATTCTTAAACCAATGACATAAAACTGTTATAGTGTAGATAGCTTGTTGCCCAAAGGCATTTTGACGCATTGCCACCCGCCCCGTAGCGTGAAAATTCTACAGCAGAGGCCTGGCATTCTACAGCAGGGGCCAGGCAATAGCAGGGGGGCAGGTAATACATTTTACTAGGTAGAACAAATAAGCAAGGGGGCCAGACAAAACGCGGGGGGCCCTGCCCCCTGTCCCCCCCCCCCGCACGCTACGGGCCTGATTGCCACCCCGCGATTAATTCAGCCCACAATAATACACCATTTAGGCTATGCGTTGTGAATGTTAAACGTGATATGACTGAATAATGTTGCTGGCTATTCGGAACCCACAGCAAACGTCACATTGTTTCATCCTACTAAACTTGCCGTAAGAGTAAGAAGTTATCAGCTTGTGTTATTGATATTTTCAACGGATTCATTAAAGACAAAAGATTTTCTTCAGAAATAAAAGTTGCAAATTAGCTTGTGTGCAATGTTATTAGAGTACATACACACAATGATAAATAAAAAAATCTTCTAAAACATTTCAGCGTAAAATATTTGCTTGTTGTTGTTTTTGTTTTTTGTAATTATGTTTTACGGTGAAATAGATGCAAAGTCTATTACAGTATGCCTACAAATACTTGTAAGTCCTATATTGTTTAACTGTAATTCGTTGAATAGTTTTTTTTTCCCTTGCGTATACTGGGTGTAGACAAATAATTTCTAAAAAAAAAAACAGACCTGATAAGATATGCGTACAACGTTGATAAAATATATTTTTGTATGATAATTAGAGATATTATCGAATATATATATAATATAGGCCTATTAGTGGATCAAAGAATTTTTTTTTATTTTCAAAATTTATCTTAATATAAAAAAATCATTCTTTTATTTTTTATTAATGAATGCAGAGCGCAGGCCAACCAAGAAATGGGTGTGACCTAAAAAAAACTGTCATAAAATAACTCAGTAGTTGGTCAAAAGGGCGTGGTTTTCATAGACTGTCAATAGGGTTCAAGTAGCTATGAAGCCAAAAATAGCCATAGGCCATACAAAAATTAAATAAATAGGCCCTCGTCCGTTAAACTACGAGAATTTTTTTCATCGCTAACATCATCAAAATAATACAAAGAATTCGGACTGGCTTCTGGATAAAGTCATATTATTGAACATTTGGAAGAATACGCTTTTAGGGTATTTCCAAGGAGATATGCGTTTGGTCATTAGGGGCCGTTCACATATTATATAACGCCGACCGGGGGGGGGAGGGGGTGGATGCGAATTTGTTATTTTTGTTATATTGTTACATCACACAAGTGTTACATAATGTTCAACCTATTTTGATGTCTGCATGGATAAGCAGAGGTAGTTCAGCTAGCTAATAAAACCCAAACATCCTGGAGTTGTTTACGTTTTAATTCATTGTCAAATTTCTTTGTCAATTTTTTTTTTTAGCCTTATAACATTTATTATTTTTTGTATAATTTAATCTTATGGAAACCGTTTATGTCCTGTTCAAGCATTATTCCCTAATTTGTTCTCTATTCTTTTTAATATATTTAAAATCTAATTTAGAAGATTTTCTTTGTCATTAAACACTTTTCTTTCAACGGACACAATAAATTTCAGGAATCTGAATCGGTGAGAATGGTCGTGCGGTAAGGCAATCCCTGGTTCGATCTCCGGAGAATAGGAATTTCATGTCGTCCGCGAAAGTTTTCTCTTTAACTTCCTTGGCCATTGCACTATCGGCTATGTTGGGGATTTAAGAAGGGCGTCATAAAAAAAAAAACGTCTTATTAGTGTCCTATAGGAACTAAGAGATATCATCTCATCCTTATAAGGACATCTGTCAAGGCCCCCCTTGCAACGTGTGTCGTTTTAATGTAGATGGCCTTTACATGATCTTGATGACAATATGCCCTCCATGGCCACCGGCTAGGTTAAGCCAATGTCTAGTTAGAAAACTCTGGAGAGGAAAACTCTGACCTCAAACCGGGGCAGATAGGGCTCGCTTAGCCTCTTCAGGCAAACCTATCTAGGAGAAGGAAAACTCTTACTTCAAGCCGGGGCAGATAGGGCTCGCCTAGCCTCTTCAGGCAAACCTATCTAGGAGAAGGAAAACTCTGACTTCAAACCGGGGCTTGCTCAGCTTGCTTAAGGCGCTCAGAAGATATCTCTGTCGACGGCTATGAGCTGCACCTCAACCCCGGCCAGTTGTCTTGCAATCCGCTTGCCACTGGAGCACTGGGGAGCGGGCGAGAGAGTGAGGTTGACGGTGCGCAACTCTTCTTCACTTTAATCAAAATCACAGCGCAAGTCATCTAGTCATCCTTCCATTCCATCTCCCAAGTCCTGCGGCGACAGGCGAACGACGACGCGACAGGTGAGGGTTCACTGGAAGTCGTAGCCGCAGACCTGCACGCAGGCGGCTCGGGAAATAGGGTCGCTCCTTGCTGTACCGGAGCAGCAGCGAGGTTCGGCAGCCCCCCGAGCGACTGAGCAGCCCTCTTTAGGACAGCACTGCTCACCCCCGTAGCATGGGGAACGGGCTAGAAAAGGTGCCCCAAACATTGCCTGCTCCACCCACTCCTGGCCAGCACACCGCAGCTGGAGGGAACCCCTTTCTAGCGGTCGAAAAACTAACAAATTGAAAAAAACAAGGACCATTCCTCTTAAACTCGGCTCATGGAACGTACGTACACTCATGGACAAAACCGACAGCGACAGACCACACAGAAGAACTGCCATTATAGGACAAGAGCTTGCAAGGTACCACATAGACATTGCAGCACTCAGTGAGACCCGACTAGCCGACGAAGGTGAACTTTGCGAGCGTGCCTCGGGATACACCTTTTTCTGGAGCGGCCGAAGCAGTGAGGAGAAACGCGAGGCAGGAGTAAGTTTTGCAATCAAGACCACTCTTGCAAGAACACTGCTAGGACCGCCTAAGGGGATAAATGACCGTCTCATGACCATGAAGCTACCCCTTGATAACAGGAAAAGATGCCTAACCCTTATCAGCACGTATGCTCCTACTATGACCAATCCTGACGAGGTCAAGAATAAATTTTATGAAGAATTGGACAAAGCCATCAAAGCAGTCCCCAAATCTGACAAGCTTGTCATCCTCGGTGACCTCAATGCCCGAGTCGGAGCGGACAACACGTCCTGGGATGGAGTCATTGGCAAACACGGAGTTGGAAAATGCAACAGCAACGGGCTTCATCTTACTTCAACTCTGCTCCCTGCACGAACTCTCATCACTAATACAATCTTCTGCCTCCCAACGCGGCAACAAGACATCTTGGATGCACCCTCGCTCCAAACACTGGCATCTCATAGATTTTGTGATTGTCAGGAAGAGGGACAGGCAGGACGTTCGTGTGGACTAAGGCCATGTGTGGTGGTGCAGACTGCTGGACGGATCACCGTCTAATTATGTCTAAGATGAATATCCGCATCCCGCCTAAGAGACGACCTCAGAGAGCAAAGCCACTGAAGCGACTAAACGTTAACAAACTTAGTGATGAAACCATCAGGCAGTCACTAAAACAGACACTGGAAGAACGCCTAGACTCGTTGAAGCTGAACAACCCGAGCGTGGAAGAAACCTGGGCCAAACTACGCGAAACCGTCTACAGCACCGCCGCTGAACTTCTGGGGGCCTTCTCCCAGGCACCACCGGGATTAGTTTGACGACAACAGAGCGGAGATCAAGCTACTTCTGGATGAGAAAAATACCGCGCACACGGTAACACACTTGGACGACGCTGGGTCTGTGGCCAAGAAAGTTGCTTTGAGCAACACGTGCAGAACTTGTGAGCAATTCAAACTCCGCCAGATGCAAGACATATGGCTGAGCAACAGGGCAGATGAGATTCAGGCCTTTGCCGACAGGCACGACATGAAAAATTTCTATGCTGGTCTGAAAGAAATCTTCGGCCCGGACTTCAAACGGTTCGTTACCGCTGCTCAGCCTAGATGGGTCTCACCTGATTACAGAAAAGGAACAAATTTTGCAGAGATGGGCTGAACATTTCGACAACGTGCTCAATCGCCTGTCTACCACCGTTAGACGAAGCTATCCAGCTGCTACCTAAAGTCGCCACTTCAATATCACACTTGCTGATCCACCGACCTTTGTTGGAGATCACCATAGCAATTAGACAGCTGTCCAACGGGCAAAGCGCCTGGATCAGATGCCATCCTGGCAGAAATCTATAAGGAAGGTGGCCAAGCTTTGACAAAAAAATCTCCTTCAGCTCTTCATTCTAATATGGCAAACAGAGACACTACACCAGGACTTCAAGGATGCCTCCATCATACATCTTTACAAGAAAAAAGGAAATCGCCATGCCTGTGACAATCACCGCGGCATTTCCTTACTATCCATAGCAGGGAAAGTCCTCGCCCGATTCCTCCTCAACAGACTCAACGTACACCTGGAACAACAAGGTCTCCCGCCTGAAAGTCAGTGTGGGTTCAGAAAAGAACGGGGAACAGTTGACATGGTGTTCGCTGCCAGGCAGCTCCAAGAGAAGTGTCAGGAACAGAACACTGATCTGTACTCTACTTATGTTGACCCCACCAAAGCATTTGACACCGTCAGCAGAGATGGCTTAGCGGAAGATCATGGCTAAATACGGATGTCCCCTCAAAGTTCGTCTCCATCGTGCGACAGTTTCACGATGGTATGAAGGCCAGGTGCAGGACAACGCTGAAGCATCCCAACCATCTGCAGTCACAAATGGAGTGAAACAGGGCCGCGTCCTAGCGCCGACCCTATTCAGTCTCATGTTCTCCGTAATGATGACAGACGTCTTCAAAGGCAGTGAGATGGGCATTGGGCTGAGATACCGCACTGATGGTGGCCTATTTAACCCTCAGAAGGCTCCAAGCCAAAACAAAGGTCCTGACAGACACCACGAGAGAATTCCTATTCGCCGATGACTGCGTCAAAACGCAGATTCAGAAACCAACATGCAACACTGCGTCGACTAATTCTCACGTGCATGCCTCAACTTTGGTCTCACCATCAGCACACAGAAAAAACCGAAGTGATAAACCAACCAGCCCCAGGCAAACAATACATCGACCCCAACATCCACGTTAACGATCAGAGACTCAACACGGTGGAGAAATTCACCTACCTTGGTAGCACTCTCTCTCGTTGTGCTGTAATGGACGACGAAGTTATCGCACGAATCGCCAAAGCCAGTGCAGCCTTTGCAGACTTCACCCAACGTCTGGAACAGAAGAGGTATCACTACCCACCAAGCTGAAGGTGTATCACGCCATCGTCCTCCTAACACTCACTGTACGCCAGCGAAACCTGGACAGTCTACCAGCGCCATGCCAAGAAACTCAACCACTTTCACACAACCTGCCCTTAGGCGCATACAATGAGGATCAGATGGTAAGACAAGGTTCCCGACATTGAAGTCCTTGCCAGAGCCAACATGTCCAGCATCTACACCCATACTAATGCGTTCTCAGCTTCGCCAAGCAGGCCACCTTCGCTCGCATGCCAGACCACCGACCGCCTCGAAAGATCTTCTACGGAGAACTGCAGCGGGAGGGCCAGAAAAAGCTCCACAGCGACACGCTTAAGTCCTCTTCTCGGAAGGCTGTCAACATGGATCCTGATCGCTGGGAGGAAGATGCCCTGGGACAGAGCTTTGTGGCGCCACCTGTTCACATAGGCGCTGGGTTATGTGAGGCAAATAGAACTGTTGCTGCTGAAACGCGGCGCTCTGGTTCGCAAAGCTCGCGCTGCTGACCAACATCTGACAGCCACCAATTCCTGTCCCCACTGTCATAGAGCATTTCCACGCAAGGATTGGACTAGTCAGCTATCAGCTATATACCGACACTCCACCAACCAACACTCCAACCTCTGATGACTCAGATGGTCTTCATACCGAATACGATGGACGAAC
>JAGDYQ010000060.1:3927666-3997707 GCA_021962125.1 Bulinus truncatus | reverse complement strand
TTGGCATTTTCATTTTGCTAGGAACATTTGAATGAGTTGAACTGGCAAGGGGAGGAAAAGGAAAAAATATGGTTGCCAACGTATTACTACTGCCAATGATAACATCGTCAGTTAAATTTTTTGAATATTCAAAGGTCATCTTAATTTTAGCCATGTTCTCTGTGCCAGACTTATGCAATGTCTGAGACGAGTTAAAAAAAATTGGAGGATGGGAATAAGATGGCTTGTCCCTTACTGAGTTGTTATGCATGTATATTTTGAGCTAATTTTTAAATGTTCTACATGAGGATATTTTACTTTTAGTTTCATATAAATACTATATGAGCATAACACTTTGAAAGCTTTTATAATGAGAATTTCGTAGAAATCATTTTTCTCTGCTCAGTTTACAATATAAAAATATAAATATCAGAGGCATTCTTTATGGAATGTTTTCCAGATTTTTGTGACAATATTTAGATAAAACTATTTAAGGCCATATACTATGCCTATCCTTTTCCCACACACATATTTAAACAATTAAACTGATCATTTGTCATAATAATTTGAAATGTGTGAAATTGTAAGTGATGGGCAATTTTTCTGGATTGAAGATATATTAGTGAAGTGATTTGTCATGACTTGATGATATTGTATTTAAGTTGAGAATTACTTTTAATGAGACATGTTTTTTTTTAATTGAAGCATATTTTGTAAATAGAATTTAAAGAATGTTTCAATTTGTAATCAGTAGTATTATAACATTCAGTAGCATTATAACATTTAGTAGCATTATAACATCCAGTAGCATTATAACATTCAGTAGCATTATAACATTCAGTAGCATTATAACATTCAGTAGCATTATAACATTCAGTAGCATTATAACATTCAGTAGCATTATAACATTCAGTAGCATTATAACATTCAGTAGCATTATAACATTCAGTAGCATTATAACATTCAGTAGCATTATAACATTTAGTAGCATTATAACATCCAGTAGCATTATAACATTCAGTAGCATTATAACATTCAGTAGCATTATAACATTCAGTAGCATTATAACATTCAGTAGCATTATAACATTCAGTAGCATTATAACATTCAGTAGCATTATAACATTCAGTGGCGTTAATAGGCAGGGCCTTCCCCTACAGACAAGAACTTACTTTCTTTACCACCATCAGGGGTGACATTTTATACTTATTGGGATTGGGGTGGTATTTTCAGAATCTGCCCCTGGGGCCATTTATCAAACCAATAGGACAATTTTATAGGGCCACTTGTAATATTTGCTGAGTTTTAAAAATACATTGTCAATTTTTATTTTCCTTATATTTTTGTAGGTTGTATTACTTTACCTAATATTTGGCAGGTTACTTTTAGTAAAGAGTACCTTGTTTGTGAATATTGTAATTGTGTAATATTTTAGCTGAATGTAAACTATACTCAGCTTTTATTGTTCAAACCTTGTTGTATTTACATTAATGATTGTCTTGAGATTAAAAAAATTGATAATTAAAAAAAACTTAAATATTAGTTATTACTTTATTTAATAAACAAATATACTCAGTTTATCAATGTAAAAAAAAAAGTACATACCTAAGGTGAATGCAAGTAAATAAGATTGAGATGCATGCTTGTCTTTCTGTCATTACACACAAAAACATTACTTTGATTTCTTGAACAGAAATAGACCACTTCTGTGAACAAAATTATAGTAGGTGCCTAATTTAAAGAATTTACTTTTCTTGCATTCATGAAAAATTTTTTTTTAAACCAAGTAAGGTTTAATGCTTTACTTCTGAAACTTTGATGTGTTTTCAAAATAATAACTTGTTCACAAAAATAAAGCACTCAGTAATTAAGATTGATATACATTATGTTATATAAACTATTGATCTATGGACACAAAAAATGGAAATTAATATTTAAAGTATGTGGGGATCTAACCAGTAGCATTTCAACTAGAATACACATTTTTTTAAATGGATATACCATCTTTATAATGAGCTGCTTTGAGAACAGGGACAGGTTAGTTACATACTAACATAATGCTGAGAAATATGGAAGTCTTCAGAAAAATGCTGATTGGTTGATACTGTAGACTCATTCAAACAAACTGTTGAATAATGTGTTGTGTTGTCACAAAGCCAGAACACCTGTTTTAACATAAGAATTTCTTAGAATTTTAAGTGGATCTGAGCTAAGGACAAAAAAAGAGAACTTCAATGAATAGACATTTTTAATTTCTTTTAATAAACATTTTTTGCAATTTCAGTGAAAAATAATATTTACCTATCAAAAAGCATATTAGCTTTCTTCTCTTTGAAAAAAAAAATATAATGTATTGTAATATTTTTACCACCAAAGGCATTATCTTTATTCAACTTGCCATAATGAAAAAAATGTTCACTGTAATCTGTTAATACCGCACACACAATTTATTTTATTAATTGGTATCAACACAAAGGTCTGTGTCTGCAATTGCACTGACTGCTTCTGTAATTAAGAACAAGAAACTAGATATACTAGTGTTTCTTAAATTTGACATTTAAAAAAAAAAGAGGATACAATATGCTTTGTGTCTGTAAAATAAAAAAAAGATTATTTTAAACTAAAAAAAAAAACTAAACAAGAGTAAAGCTAAAGAGTCTATAAAGTGATTAATATTGTTATTTGCACAATTTAACAAAAAACATAAATAAAACTATTATAAATATTAATTTGCATGCAATGTGTAGTCAACATAATTGGGGATAAACAGTTATGAGTCTTTGTGGAGTTAAGTTGTGGGTTAAGTTAGAGTCTAGATTCTGCATACTTAATGCACTCAGCTTTTGGTGGAATTATTGATGAAAAAGGGCATTTTAATTATTACATTTTGTGATTAATTTAGCCTAGTCAAGAGATGAACCATCCCATACTTAGGTGATTTGAAATCACACTGGAGAATGAAAAATTAGGAATACTATTATCTGAAATATACATTTGCCTACTGGACTTGCTAAAAGTCCCTTTAGAAGATAAAATATAAAGACCTCTTTCCTAACTCAGAAACAGCCTTATACTTATGTAGGGAAATAGTAAATGGTGACTTAAGTAAATGACTAGTAGGCTACTAGTTATTGACTAACTAAATAATTTCAGACTTAGAAATGTCATCA
The DNA here is from genome assembly GCA_021962125.1 of Bulinus truncatus. NCBI lineage: Eukaryota > Metazoa > Mollusca > Gastropoda > Planorbidae > Bulinus > Bulinus truncatus. The sequence goes on along the minus strand of JAGDYQ010000060.1, from coordinate 3,994,558 downwards.
TTAAGAATCGTAAGATTTAACGGTTTTTTTCTTAAGCAGATGTTATTTTTTATGAATAGAAAAATATTTCATTTATAAAAAATAGGACTATATGTGGAAATTCACCTATTGGTGTCGAGTGTAGTGGGGGTGGGGATCCAGAAATGTATTACATTTATACAGTGATTGGTGAATAGCGTGCCATCAAGTTTCAGTCTTTTCATAAAATAAACATTATCCTCGCATTCAATTTAAAATGTCTTACCAACGTGACCGTTAGCGATTAGTTAATGTGCCTAATATAATGAGTAATGAGCTTAATTATGACCGCCAAGCGAACAACCTACCAACTCGTGCGCCACACACAAAATCTCCTCTCATAATATATTATAATTAGGAAAAGGTATACGAAAATTAAATTACTCCCATTATTGTTGTTCCTGCTATACAAGTAAGATTGAAATATACTTGTCGTACGTTGTGGCATAGGGGGAGCTATGCGCAAGACATTTTCAGGGTGAGATTTCCAGCACTGTGAAAGTCAATGACAAAACAATAATGTTCGATTTAATCGTTAATTTAATTCTTACCATAATGAAATACAGAGAGGATCGATGGATCTCGATAATTCCTAAATATTGCATTTTTCGAAAGGTAAAATGATGACGTAGTTACCAGGTGCGCATACATTGTATAGACAATATAAAGTCAAACTTTATCATAGCTGCGAAATTTATTCGATGGAATAATATTATTGATTATTCACCTCAATAATTGTACCAAATATTAGAATTTAATTTTGGATATAAAATAAACCTGAATTATTACTTTATAAGTTTATCTATAATAATGTTCGCTTTTAATCGTTTTGGTTTGACTTTTTAAAACAACTTTACCCAATTCCAAAACTGCTGCTGCAAATCATCAAATTAATTACTCCCTTTAAAATATTAAACCGTTTAGTTATTTCTTATCCAATTTCGCTTTTTAAAAAAATACATAGCGTAGCCCACAGCACACAATAGATGGCCCACAGCCTATTAATAATTAAGCACTTTTCACTTAGTCATTTCGACAAATGCCGGCCGCACCCAGGCAAGTGATATATGGCCAATATCGCTGGCCAGTGTCTGTCATTGGCAGGTTAGCAAATTAAATTAATTGTATATCTCAAAAAAGAAAACGCTATTCGTACAAGATCATTTTATCGACAAAAAAAAAAAGATGAATATTTTTATTGAATTAAAGACTATAGAGAAATTCATATAGTTATCTTGTGTAGTGGCAGTCAGTAGTGCAAACTGTTGACTTCTATTTCGTAGAATTTTAGAGTTGTAGTTACCCAGATTGAAAAATCTGGACAATATTTTATATGCGCATCTCAACAGTAATGTAGTACTATGGTGGTATATTGTTTGATGAACTATATTTCTTTTTTCTCTACTGATAATAAAGGTCTTGGCTAACAGTCATGGCCAACTATAGGGTAACGAAACCGGGATATTTTTTTAAAAAAAAGGTGGAGGGCGGGGGGGGCGGGATGGGAGAGATGACAGAAGGGCCACAGTTATAATTTCTCATGGAGAAGTGGGCTTCTTGGCTTCGGCCCTGCATCGTTGGACACAACCAGGGCCGGATTTACAAATAGGCTGCCTAGGCCGTGGCCTAGAGCCTCCCCCCAACCCCCTCCCCCGAAATATGGGGGCCACTAAATGTTGAGTAGTTGTACAATATTAAATAAAAAAACTACTTGACAATATTTTTTCTTTTCAAAATGGGGGCCTCAAATTAGTGTTGGTCCCTAACCCTTCCGATGCTTTTGACGACTTTGGGGGGAGGGGGGGGGGCTTTTAAGATTGCAGTTTCCTCCAATACTTCAGCTAACTCCATATTATGTTCCCTCATCCCGATCCCATCAAGGGATGTGGTCAGCAGTTCAAAGCGACCAAGTGCTCGGGAGCTGGACGAAGGTGGGACTTCACACCTTCGGTAACCGATCAAATTCAGCAACAAAGCTGTAAGGACATCTGTAATGGCCTGGTTTATTTTTATGAGTAACTTATATTTATTTTCTGATTTACGTAAAATTATCTATCGACATAATATTATTTTGTGTGTTGTAAATGTTATTGAGCAAGATATATTATTCCATTTTGTTGATATTGGATGCATTGCCGTAGCGAGCTTAATTCGCGCCTGGGCACAATACCTTTTTAGCGCCTCCCCCCCCCCCATTCGAAAACTGTATAATATTATATGTAAAATATACCATTTGGCGCCCCTTTCTGAGTAGCGCCCGGGGCATGCTGCCCCTGCCCTTTTGCCCACCCCTCACTACGCCACTGATTGGATGATAACTAATGATTGTCACATGACTCCTCACGTTATCTTCTAAATTAACTATAACTACAAGTATTTTTCCTTAATATAAAGTCACTGATTAATTTAATATTGTTATCTGATTATTGTTCTTGCTGACCGTGAGGAACCAAGCACTTAAAATTATTCCGTTTGTTGATACATTGGTACCAGTTTAAACATTCTGTTGACAGTTGTTATCTTTCTCTCTGTAAATATACGCTGCCTTGTATTGATTGTAATACCATTATGTTGTACATGTACCATTTTTTTTTTCACTCTCGTCGTTTCACTCTGTCGCACAAGAGACCTATATATTATAGAAGATTTATAATGCCCCGACGGCCCAGTAGGGCTAAGAAAACTTTACTTATTTATATTATATCAGCATGCCATTTTGACAAAAATAATTACTTAATTAGCAATTTTATTATTTTTTTTTTTTTGTAGATCACTCCATTCTCCTGGGCCGATAAATTGTTAACTTACACTTGTACACTTATATTTTTATGTACATTTTATTTTTGCATGATTGCATCATGCTTACTGACAATGAGGGGGTGGGGGGGGGAATGTTAAGATCGCAGCCACCGAGATCTATACTAGTTAGGGGATCGCAGCCCCCGTCCAATACCAGAGCCACCCCCCCCCCCAATTAAGTTCCTCTCATCCCCACCGCTCCTCAAGGGCAGTGGTCAGCAGAGCGCAGTTCAAAGCGACCATTAGCTCGGGAGCTGGACCTAGCACCTTCGGGTCACCGACCAAGAACAAAGCGCTACAGGGCTCATGGAAAATGCCCCCCCCCCGCCACTCCACTCCCAACTCATTCATGTGCCAGGAGTCCGTCGAAACTGAGAGTTGGATTTTCAGAGTTTGAGAGAGAAGATCAGTCACGAATAGTTTTTAATGAAGTTCCACCTATTTATTTTTTCTTCTTTACAATTGTTTGAGTTATTTATTTATATATGACTGTATGACAGGGCCCTCAACATATTCATGATCAAATAAAAACAGCAAGCTTGGAGATATTTTTTTTATAAAGAAAAAAGATATATACATGTATATACTTTTTATTAAAAAGAAAATCATTGGTGACAATGGCAACTTAATTTACGAATACATCATTAAGCAACAAGCAATTAGAAGTTGTTTTTTTTTTACAAAACATATATTAAAAAAAAATCTGGCAACTTAATATATGTTAAGGATTTCATGGAATATTTTCGAAAACAATTATTTAAAACTGAAAAACACTGTAGCTGAGGTAAGAAGTACCCCCCCTTCACACACCCCCCCCCCCCCCCAAAAAAAAATCCTGTGTACAAATAATAAAACAACAACAACACTGTTATTGATTTAGTAATAAATTATAAATTATGCAAATTTTGAGAGGTTATTTAAATTGCCATTATGAGAAATATTGAACACACTTGGAATATCATTTTTAAGTGCAAACTTTATTGTGATAAACAACTAACAATATTTACGTTCTGAATATTATGTGATCGACTGAAATCTTTAAGGTGTATTTTTAGCTGCTAGAACCTTTCACCTACACATGTAACGGGACTTAACGGGAGTGCTCAGAACTAAGCTTTGGGGTTGTGTGCTGTGTCTTGTTTAAGATCCTCACTACTAACTGAAAGCAGGACCGGTCTTAGGCCGACTGCTCCAAATAGGGCACCGCGCCTAACAGGGGCCCCGCAATTTACGTTTAGCATTACACTATCACTCATGGCTCTTGTCACAGACTTTTAAAGAATAGAAGAAGGGCCTCGAAATTATCCATTTAATGGGCCCCGCAATTCGTTAGGCCGGCCCTGACTGCAAGTTTATGTCCTTTATATTGGATATTTTTTTTTCGCATCTTCATGCAAGAAAAGCTTTGTTCACTAATGTATGTTAATCTTCCCCTTGCTCTTTGTACCTCTCTTGACCTCCGTGAAAGGATAAGATGTTTTGTCTCTTATATTCTTTAAATTCTAATGTGGTTGTTTAGCAATGCGCTCTTGTTCCTTACACACTGTGGAGGCGCCACAACAAGCTAGATACACGAGTCAACACAGAGAGTCAACACACAAGAGTCAACACAGATGAGTCAACACCTTTTATATTTTAGTAAGGCGAAAAGAATTAGTTTTTTTAAATGTTATTCCATTTGCATTTTTGTGAATACATTTCATTTCTATTTAGAAATGTAAAAGTTTTAGTGCATATGCCATTTAGACCGGTATATATTTTTTTAATTGACTTATAAGAATTCAGGCCCGTAGCGTGCGGGGGTGGGCCAGGGGGGGGCAGGCCCCCACACCTGCGTTTTGTCTGGCCCCCTCTGCTTATTTGCTCTACTTAGTAAAATGTATTACCTGTCCTCCCTGCTATTGCCTGGCCCCTGCTGTAGAATGCCTGGCCCCTGCTGCATCCCTACCCCCGAGATGATTGATGAAATAACGACTTTTATACAACGCCTACACATTGTTATTCCGGTCGTTCACACCTGCCTTGATTCGAGTGATGAAATAGTGACATTAGCCACCTACAATAACACACCCACGCAATGACCTCCACCTTCAATTTAGGCTGGAAATAGCGGACGCCATCAACGTGGGTTGGATCGTGCTGGAATTCATGGGACCAGAGCAAGTAATGGGTCAGTGAGCTTGACCCATGACCCATATGACCCATTAAGTTCTTGACCCAGACCCATCATGACCCATGACCCATTGAAGCAAGCTGCTAACATGGGACATATTAAAATTGTTTCAAAGTAAAAAATATGCTTCAACAAACTATGTGCATGCCCAGCTACGAAATTTAAAGCACAAAAAGTAAAAAGATAAAAGTTTTTTATTGAAGGAAAATTTCAACTTTTCTATACAAATGTATAGAGAAAGGGTACGTTTTTGTTTTCGTCGCAAATAAACAAAAATCGCGCGACGACGGGTTTATTTTTTGACCCATGACCCATCTGACCCATCCAATTTTGCGACCCATTTGACCCATTACTTGCTCTGCATGGGACACTCAGAGTAACGGACAGTAACAGAGCGGTCAGTCACATTCAGAAGAGACACACAGCGAGACGAGTACAAGAGAGACAAACGCACACAGAGAGCAGATGAGTGCAAGAAAAGTTGGTCGCTTGAGACGCCAGGTCTGTTGTTGCAGCAAATTATTTATTGACAAGTCCCTATAACAAGTTCATCTCATTCAACTGGGTCACTAGTACGCACAATAGACTGGTTTGGCACAGACTACTATATCCTGTACACTGTAGAATGCGAATAAATCTTGTATTATCCAACTAACGAACCCACCATAAAGTAAAAAGTCTTAACAATGTTTTTTTTTTCCTTTTTTTTATTGATGCTAGGTTTTGCCGTTACTACCGCCCGGGTTTTTTTAGCACCCCCTAGCTACATAAAAGGGCGCAGCACTGCCTACATGTGCTATAGAGCGATAGGAAGAAGAAAAGCGGCCCTGCCTACATGTGCTATAGAGCGATAGGAAGAAGAAAAGCGACCCTGCCTACATGCGCTATAAAGCGATAGGAAGAAGAACAAGATTGTTCTTAAAAAAAAAACAAAAAAAAATCAAACATTTTCTTTTATATACCGCGGATTTCAACAAATAAATTCGAAAGATACATTTTTGAACTAACAGATATAAAGGTATTTACATGTAAACACAGAAAAAAAATAATTCCTTATCGCCTTAATACAATTTGTAAACTTTTGTTAAAATTTCTAGACCAAACTGAAACAAATATAGAAAAACACAATAACATTAAATCTGCCGTCGACAGAAAATATATTATACAGAAAGCACAGAGCCCCTGTATAGGGTGATACAGCTGATGCACTTTTTATTTGAAATCCGATAACATTTTGAATTTCAGATGTCTCGGTATGTGAGTATTACATCGGAAATTTAATTACCATATAAGTATAGCACAGGGGCGATGCGTGAGTGTTGCCAGTCATACTCTTAGAGAAAAATGTATTGATGTTTATTATGCTTTATAGATTGATATATTTGTATACATTATTAGAATAGCAAAATACACGATTTATATATAAATGAAAACACTACTGTGGCGTAGCGAGGGGGGTGCCGAGGGGGTCATGGCCCCGGGCGGCGTATCCAAAGGGGCGGCAAATAGTTAAGATTAGTTAAATTTAGTTAAGAATAACTAAATAGAGGGGCGGCAAATTTCCGGTCGGCCCCAGGCGACCAAAGCCCACGCTACGCCACTGAAGCTATATATTCAATCAGGATTAATAGCATTAGTCTTACTGAGTTCACAAACTACAGTAATGTTGGCGAGCGGATAAATCGATCAATATTGAGGATTATCATTCTATATAATTTATATTATATGGTTCCGTCCAACATTTCTGAAAGCTGTGTGCGGCAAAAAATATTGACTGTGCGAAGATATAGAATAAAATATAATAATACTCATTTCCAGTGTGCGTTAAATCGAAAGTAAAGAATTAATACAACAGTATTCCAGTTTAAAATACAACCATGAAAAAAATCGGATCTGCCCGAAACCAAAATATAACCTAGCCTACCGATCAAGCATAAGAGGATATAACTCTATGCAAAGGTTTTTGCAGGGTACAGCTAGTAAAATATATATATATATATTTTTTTTTGCGTTAAATCGTTCCTTCTGAGCGAAAACGTTCGCGCCGTGCTGTAAATGCATTTTTTGCAATGTGCACATTGTTCTCGTGCACACCCGTCCGTGCACAGCTTTCAGAGACTAATGGTAACAACAATTATTGATTACAAAGTTAAAATAATTTAATAATACAACTCAAAAAGTTATTATAAAAAAAAAATTATTAAAACAAAAAAAAGCAAAATGGCAAAATTAAAAATCCTTTGTTCGCTAATTCTCCAGAACTACTTCTCTGCTGCTATCAATCGGTTCCTGGCACGTGTAACATTCTCGTAACAGTTGGCCACAATTCTTACACGTGATCACGTGAAGGCACGGTAATAACACCAAGCTACGGCGATGGTGGCCACAAAGTTTACATTTCATCATGTCGTCAATTTCAGCCGGATCTAGTACAGTAACACCTTTGAAGCGAAATACGTGATAAGAATATGAACAAAAAGATTGCACATAGAATAATGCTAGACAAGGCCACAGGCCCGTAGTGTGCGGGGGGGGGGGCAGGGGGGCCGGGCCCCCCTTGCGTTTTGTCTGGCCCCCTCTGCTTATTTGCTCTACTTAGTAAAATGTATTACCTGCCCCCCCCCCTGCTATTGCCTGGCCCCTGCTATAGAATGCCTGGCCCCTGCTGTAGATTTTTCACGCTACGGGGCTGCAAGGCCGTAGCCAGAATTTTGTTGGGGGGGGGGGCTGTGCGGTTTTGGGGTTGGGGGGGGGTGTGCGGAGAATTTCATATAAGAAAAAATTGAACGCAATGATAAAGAAGTATATTTTATAATAAAATTTGACTTTTTAGAATTAATTTGGGGGGGGGGGGCTGCAGCCCCCCTAGCCCCTACCCTGGCTTAGGCCTTGATGCTAGATATTATGGTTTATATCAGCAGTTTTCAACCTTTTTTTCCTACTTTACCTCTCCTCACCCCCCCCCCCCCCACCCACCCAAAAAGTGTGCGAAAGTATGTCCGCGGGTTACCCTTCACTTGTAAGTTCGCGAATTAAAGTACTTATTAAAGTACTTATTAAAGTACTTATTAAAGTACTTATTAAAGTACTTATTAAAGTACTTATTAGAGTACTTATTTTCATACATTGAATTCTACCCCTAATGCTAGTTACTTTGAGCAAGTGGTTTGGTGATGAGTCACCACGTGACCTTCGTCAAGCACTTTGCTGTTGAAAACTTAAAAACCTTTTAGTTAAACCCACCACTTACCCATTGGGGGTTTTCGCGTATCACCGGATTGAGAACCGCGGATGTATGAGGTTTTATCCTGGACACCGGTGTCACGGGGCGGGGTAGGTTGTTAGCCTGACCGATGGGCTAGAGGTTTAATGTAGGGAAAGGATGAGGTAACTTTTTGAACCCGTGGGTCAAAACACCTACGATGGTTGTTTTTTTTTTTTTTAACTTTACAGAAGGGTCGGGATAAGAGCAGATGAATGGAGTTAAAAAAAAAATAAATGTAGACGTCATAGAAGTGAATGAGCAGAGTGGAGCCGAGTGCTGGCCGGATAGAACCACATGATGGGCCGTACTTGTCACACGGGTGGTATTTTGACCATGCAACACGTCTGCCATTGGAGTAAAATAACGTTAACTGTTTATTACAAAGAGCCTTTACCCCCTTCCCCCCACCCGCCCTTTCTCATCCATTGAGGTTGACTAAATGAATATAAATAAAACAAATTGTTGTTCAGATGGTTACTTTATAATTAAAAAAAAATAAATAAATTCTCACATGTTTGCCTCATCGTCTGATCATCAGCTTCATTGACGACTTGGTTGGAATTCTGTGGCTCAGCTGAGGCAGATTTGAGTTGAAATCCGAGCGCATTATGACTTTCAGGCGTCTCGGTATCTGAGTATTATAATATTTTCAACTATTAATAGACATTTTGATGGCGAAATGTAAAAAAAAAAGAAACTGGTGAACATGGTGTCATAGGTATTTTATTTTTAAATAAATAAACGAGTATTTATTGTAATACCATTCACTGAAATTGTACTTATGGGGGAACGAATGGACACAACAGACATATAAATTGTACTTATGGGGGGAAAAAATGGACACAACAGACATATAAATTGTACTTATGGGGGAACGAATGGACACAACAGACATATAAATTGTACTTATGGGGGAACGAATGGACACAACAGACATATAAATTGTACTTATGGGGAAACGAATGGACACAACAGACATATAAATTGTACTTATGGGGGATACAACAGACATTTAAATTGTACTTTCATACGTCCTTTCTGTGGGCTTATAGTCTTGGTGGCGTCTATCTCCTCGCCAAGTCAGCGGCGAATAGTTACCAACAGGGGCGCAACCAAATCATCATACATATTTTACTATATAAACTGTCGTTTTTTTTATATGTGAGCCCCCCCCCCCAGCATTTCTTTTCTATATGTGAGCCCTCCCCAGCATTTTTTGCTGGTTGCGCCACTGGTTACCAAGGACTGAACCCTGGACCCTTTGCACGTGAGTCAAGTTCATTAATACGAAGAAAAAACAAGGTATTTATTACAGAAATTCCATTATACAAATAGAGGCTCAGAAAATGGTGGACCTAAATGAAATGTGTTATTTGTTAAGGTGTTTAACTATTAAATTCCAGATTCGTTTTTATGGACATGAAAAGTAGGTCACTCAAGGGCCTGGATGGGTTAAGCTGATGTCTATAACCGTCTTTAGTCTAGCCCCCCTCCCCTCCCCTTCACACACCCCCCTCCCCCAAGATCCGATCTATTAGAATCTATCTGTATGTAACTAGTATTTACTAGCCATCATATTTTATTGCATGATGATTCTAATACAGTGGTTCTTAAACTTTTGCGATTCGCGACCCACTAAGAAACTTGACCTATTTTCTCAACCCACTTATATACAAAGAAATAAATCACGATAAAAGAAAGCTAAAATGAATTGTATAAATTCTACATTAAGTAGAAATTAAAGTTTAGGGTGACCCACTTCAAATGAGCTCACGATCCATCCGTGTTTCACGAGCCACACTTTTGAGGACCAATAGTCTTTATATTTTGAGAAATTAAGAGGTCATTAATAAATGAGCATTTTCATTTTTTTTTTAAAAAAACGTACGGTGAAGTTTAAATTATTCCCCCCCCCCCCCCCATGATAAAAACCTGAAAGTTTATATAGCCGCGTAACAACATAGCCAACAAGACGAAGAAACGTACAGGTAACAAATCAACGGGTTAATTAATAAAATTAGTCTACCGCAAAGGCGGCTCCAGTACCGTGGTGGCCCTGGGCAAACAAAGGATCAATGCCAGCCCAGCCCCCCCCCCCTTAGTCTGTTAATGTCAATAAGGTATTTTATGTACAAATAAAATGTATTTCTGTTTACAATCAATATATATATATTGGAGTGGGGCCCATATGGGGGCCCATATGATTGGGCGGTCGTGCAGTAATAAATACAACGCATTTCTGTTTACATTTAATATATATTTACTTGGGTGCACATAAGATTTGGCGGCCCCAAGCTTGGGGTCAGTATGGTCATTTCCAAGTCCGACTACACCTACCGTCTGTATGCTGCTCTTGCTGGTCCAGATCGTTCAGGTTCTCTGGTAAGAATGGACATGATGGACTAGTTTTTCTGTGTGCCTTGATAAATCCGTCTCCAGTGGGATAAAACCTCAGACGCACACCACAGCCACAACATTGGACACTGTTGGGAGGTCCTGTACAGCGTACAAAGTATTACAATAATAGAAAATGTATTAAAAATATTATAGAATGTATTTAAAATATCATAAAATTTATTTAAAATAATATAAAATGAATTGCTTAAAAATATTATAAAATGTATTTGAAATAATATAGAATGTATTCAAAATATTATAAAATTTACTTGAAATATTATAGAATGTATTTAAAATATCATAAAATATATTTAAAATATTATAAAATGTATTTAAAATTGTATAAAATGTATTTAACATTTTATAAAATGTATTTAAAATTTTATAAAATGTATTTAAAATTTTATAAAATGTATTGCCTTAAATGTTGGAATATGGGGGATGGGACGTGACTGTCGCAGATTGACTGTGTGTGCGTGTGCAGGGGAGAGCATCAGCGTGTAACTGGAGATTGAGTGGTGCGCCGTGTGTCTGTGTGTGTAGCAGAGTGTAGCTGCACTGTGTGGACAGTTAGTAGATGATGTCCAATTGTTGTTGGAGCGGGAAGTCGTGTTACACACCTGGTATGCGAGGTCGTGTGAATATATTGTCATTGGTTCAAGTGTTCGATTTATGATTGTAGTATAGCATCTCAAAGTGGGAGTTAGTGTTTTGTGTCACTGAAGGTGTTACCAGTAGCGTAGTGGGAAGGGGGGGGGGTAAGGGGGGTCATCATGCCCCGGGCGATACTCTTAAAGGGGAAAAAAATGGTATATTTAACGTATAATATTACATGGTTTTTGAATGAGGAGGGGGGGGGCGCTAAAAAGGTCATGTGCCCCGGGCGCGAGTTAAGCTCGCTTCGGCACTGGGTGTTACTGTGTTATTTTTAATAACCCTTGATAAGGTGCATGTGACAGTGACAGTTATATAATTCACTCGGGGTGGGATCGGGGGGGGGGGGTTGAAAGGGAGTTCGAAATTTAGTTTTTATAAGTTGATTTTTTTTTTGAGAGGTACAATAATCGAAAGTTTTCTCGATGTTTTTTATACAGTAATTAATTCAGTTCTATAACTAACTACTAGTAATATGGTTATAGTTTACAGTCGGGTAAAAAAATATATAAATTATATAACAAATCTAAACGTATTTAATGAAACATTTGAATTCCAAACGGTTAAGACGTTAAGGATATTTGTGGTATTATAATTCTATTTTGAGACAAAATGTTGCACATAGTAATTTATTGTGGTATATTTACCTTGAGATATTACATCTACCTACGTTTGTATACATAGTTGAGAAATATAAAAGCTACAACCTGTAAAGACAAATCCGTGTCTGGCCAAATATTTTGGATCGGGTATCGATATTCTTGCACTATCTTGAAAGCTTTTATGTCTATCCGAAAAGCTTGGATAGTCCTTGCTGAGTTTTTCTGCAGTGAATGATGTATTATTATTATAAGAGCATATCTATTTTGTACAAATTTCAGAAAAGTTAAATCTAAAAAAAGAAAAACATCAGTTACAAAAAAAATTATAAATGAAAACATTGGAAGCTTTGAGCCTTAAGTTAACACTACCCTCCCCTCCCCCCCTACTCTCCGAGATGAGGCCATAGCTGTCATAGACGTGTTTTACAGCTTGTAATTAGTATTACAATTTAATACCGCCATTTATTTTCACTAAGTAATTGCTATGCGAAATATTCCTGGGCTACCAACCCCCCCCCGGGGGTCCAGTGCCCTGCGCTTCTATAATAGTGCCAATGGTAAGATCAATATTTTACTTATAACAATAATATTTTCTTTTTTAAAGTTAGTGGAATCTTCTAATGCATCTTGGATTATTATGCAGGGGCGCCGATGGCCAAACAAGGGCCCCAGGGCAGGACATCATTGCGGGCCCCTTAATAAACAATGAGTCGTGAAAAAATTGACATGGTCGGGGCGGCCTGGCTCCCTTACAGATGCGGCCCCCCTGGCAATGACCCCCCTGACCCCCTGGCCATGACCCCGACCCCCCTCTCGGCGTGCCTGGTATTATGTATACACAGGTCGGCCACTGTCAAGAAAATACAAATAAAACAACTTGACTCTATAGGTCCAGTCTGTGTGTGATGGACCTGTAAGCATGAGAAGAAATCTCTTAGATCATTAAAAAACACTTATGGGACTGTTTTTAATGGTGCCTTTCTTTCATCCCCTACCATAGCCGATCGTGATTGGCCGTGGAGGCACCGCAACAATATAAAGGGTAGAATGACCGCTGTACCATTCGACCACCCTTTCCCCATTAATGGAACAGTGACGCCATTGATATTATCCTGTTAATAACAACGAAAGTTAAAACAACAGCTGTACGGTATGTTAAGTCTGATGTTGGAGCATGAAAATGTGTAATACAAATATTGTTTATCTTATGCTAAATAATTATAAACTTTAACGCTGATCCCACCACATCAACAATATACCGCTCTCTTTCATTATTTAACATTCCCCCCCCCCCCACAAGATTTCGCAATAATTATTATTACATAACGACATAAAAATGTGGTTAAACGTCTATTTTTATAGATAGGTACAAATTTTATTCTATAACAAGAAAGTTTATCCACTGAACTTAAAACACAATACAATTATCTGGAAAAATCAATGGCACGTTGAATAATAAAATTATGGCTGGGTGAACGTCTGGTGCAAAATCGCTTTTTTTACTTTAAGAGACTATGCAAACGAACCATTTATAACACATCTAAGTACTTTCTATGTGCTTAGACCACTGGACTCTATTTTACGTTAGGTTGAGCTCGTTGCTAAAGGTCTTTTTTATATGTGTACATACCATAAGATAGGTCACCATTTATCTAAATGTGTACATACCATAAGATAGGTCACCAGTTATCTACATGTGTACATACCATCAGATAGGTCACCAGTTATCTAAATGTTTACATACCATAAGATAGGTCACCATTTATCTAAATGTGTACATACCATAAGATAGGTCACCAGTTATCTACATGTGTACATACCATAAGATAGGTCACCAGTTATCTAAATGTGTACATACCATAAGATAGGTCACCAGTTATCTACATGTGTACAAACCATAAGATAGGTCACCAGTTATTTACACGTGTACAAACCATAAGATAGGTCACCAGTTATCTAAATGTGTACAAACCATAAGATAGGTCACCAGTTATCTAAATGTGTACATACCATCAGATAGGTCACCAGTTATCTAAATGTGTACATACCATAAGATAGGTCACCAGTTATCTACACGTGTACAAACCATAAGATAGGTCACCAGTTATCTAAATGTGTACATACCATAAGATAGGTCACCAGTTATCTACACGTGTACAAACCATAAGATAGGTCACCAGTTATCTACATGTGTACATACCATAAGATAGGTCACCAGTTATCTAAATGTGTACATACCATAAGATAGGTCACCAGTTATCTACACGTGTACAAACCATAAGATAGGTCACCAGTTATCTAAATGTGTACATACCATAAGATAGGTCACCAGTTATCTAAATGTGTACATACCATCAGATAGGTCACCAGTTATCTAAATGTGTACATACCATAAGATAGGTCACCAGTTATCTACACGTGTACAAACCATAAGATAGGTCACCAGTTATCTAAATGTGTACATACCATAAGATAGGTCACCAGTTATCTACACGTGTACAAACCATAAGATAGGTCACCAGTTATCTACATGTGTACATACCATAAGATAGGTCACCAGTTATCTAAATGTGTACATACCATAAGATAGGTCACCAGTTATCTAAATGTGTACATACCATAAGATAGGTCACCAGTTATCTACACGTGTACAAACCATAAGATAGGTCACCAGTTATCTAAATGTGTACATACCATAAGATAGGTCACCAGTTATCTACACGTGTACAAACCATAAGATAGGTCACCAGTTATCTACATGTGTACATACCATAAGATAGGTCACCAGTTATCTAAATGTACATACCATAAGATAGGTCACCAGTTATCTAAATGTGTACATACCATAAGATAGGTCACCAGTTATCTACACGTGTACAAACCATAAGATAGGTCACCAGTTATCTAAATGTGTACATACCATAAGATAGGTCACCAGTTATCTACACGTGTACATACCATCAGATAGGTCACCAGTTATCTAAATGTGTACATACCATCAGATAGGTCACCAGTTATCTAAATGTGTACATACCATAAGATAGGTCACCAGTTATCTACACGTGTACAAACCATAAGATAGGTCACCAGTTATCTAAATGTGTACATACCATAAGATAGGTCACCAGTTATCTACACGTGTACAAACCATAAGATAGGTCACCAGTTATCTACACGTGTACAAACCATAAGATAGGTCACCAGTTATCTAAATGTGTACATACCATAAGATAGGTCACCAGTTATCTACACGTGTACAAACCATAAGATAAGTCACCAGTTATCTACACGTGTACAAACCATAAGATAGGTCACCAGTTATCTAAATGTGTACATACCATAAGATAGGTCACCAGTTATCTAAATGTGTACATACCATAAGATAGGTCACCAGATATCTACACGTGTACAAACCATAAGATAGGTCACCAGTTATCTACACGTGTACAAACCATAAGATAGGTCACCAGTTATCTAAATGTGTACATACCATAAGATAGGTCACCAGTTATCTACACGTGTACAAACCATAAGATAGGTCACCAGTTATCTAAATGTGTACATACCATAAGATAGGTCACCAGTTATCTACACGTGTACATACCATCAGATAGGTCACCAGTTATCTAAATGTGTACATACCATCAGATAGGTCACCAGTTATCTAAATGTGTACATACCATAAGATAGGTCACCAGTTATCTACACGTGTACAAACCATAAGATAGGTCACCAGTTATCTAAATGTGTACATACCATAAGATAGGTCACCAGTTATCTACACGTGTACAAACCATAAGATAGGTCACCAGTTATCTACACGTGTACAAACCATAAGATAGGTCACCAGTTATCTAAATGTGTACATACCATAAGATAGGTCACCAGTTATCTACACGTGTACAAACCATAAGATAGGTCACCAGTTATCTACACGTGTACAAACCATAAGATAGGTCACCAGTTATCTACACGTGTACAAACCATAAGATAGGTCACCAGTTATCTAAATGTGTACATACCATAAGATAGGTCACCAGTTATCTACACGTGTACAAACCATAAGATAGGTCACCAGTTATCTAAATGTGTACAAACCATAAGATAGGTCACCAGTTATCTAAATGTGTACATACCATAAGATAGGTCACCAGTTATCTACACGTGTACAAACCATAAGATAGGTCACCAGTTATCTACACGTGTACAAACCATAAGATAGGTCACCAGTTATCTAAATGTGTACAAACCATATGATAGGTCACCAGCTATCTACATGTGTACATACCATAAGATAGGTCACCAGTTATCTACACGTGTACAAACCATAAGATAGGTCACCAGTTATCTACATGTGTACATACCATAAGATAGGTCACCAGTTATCTACACGTGTACAAACCATAAGATAGGTCACCATTTATCTAAATGTGTACAAACCATAAGATAGGTCACCAGTTATCTACATGTGTACATACCATCAGATAGGTCACCAGTTATCTACATGTGTACAAACCATACTATAGGTCATCAGCTATCTACATGTGTACAGACCATAAGATAGGTCACCATTTATCTAAATGTTTACAGACCATAAGATAGGTCACCAGTTATCTACATGTGTACATACCATTAGATAGGTCACCAGGTATCTGCTTTGAGACTAGACTACATCCAACTTCATTGGTCGACTGCCCCTCTGTGTTAGCTAAAAGTATGTAATGGTCATAAAAGAATTTTATAGATTAAAGAAGATTGTTATACGTACACGTGAAAATATTTCTGCCACTAAAAATGTTATTTATCATGGAAAATAAAAAAACAAACAAGATGTTGTTTTCTTTTATTGAGTCTACCCATGCCATGATTCGGTGTGTTTTTGTTTTTAAATAGAAAGTTTAGTGTTTTAATTCAAATCGTTTTTCTTAGAACATAAATAGAAAAAAAAATGTAGTTTTATACATTGTATGAGAATTTAATCGAGCTTTCAAAATGAAATGTATTGCAGGTATGACACGTATGTGAGAATAATTTCTCATATAAAACTCACATATATTTTTCTTTTGCTGATTTATAAATAGTGTCCATTTTTAGCTTTATGGGAATGGTGAACCCGTTCTTTTTCTTTTTTAATATAGATGTCTGAGCGTTATGTATCATGAATGTTTACATATAGAACTTGCTTAATATTGATGTCTGAACGTTATGTATCATGAATGTTTATATCTCCAACTTGTATTAATATAGATGTCTGAACGTTATGTATCATGAATGTTTATATATCCAACTTGTATTAATATAGATGTCTGAACGTTATGTATCATGAATGTTTATATATCCAACTTGTATTAATAAAGATGTCTGAGCGTTATGTATCATGAATGTTTATATATCCAACTTGTATTAATATAGATGTCTGAGCGTTATGTATCATACATGTTTTTATTTCCAACTTGTATTATTTTAAAGTCTTACATAGAATTCAGTAATAAAAAACGTATAATGAAAATTAAAATTAAGGGAAGAAATCTAATTATGGTATAAACTATAACTTACTGGACGATTCCATTGCTGAATTAAAATTTTCCCCAGGTTTTGGTTGCTTCACTCTGTCTGCCATACTGTTTTTTTTTTTTTAAAAGTACATTTCATTTACAGTTCTTAAAAATTGAATTGAATCAGACATGCAGCTAGATATTACATCGTCTTGTGCTAAATAGTTTTTGGCGCCCCCCTCCTCCCCTTTTCGATTCTTTAATCAATCATTTATAGCCTGGTCTTATATGGTGTCCTTACACGTCATTTTTTTTCTTTTTTTTTCCTATGAAAAGTTCTGAACTATTTATCTTTTAATAATTGTCTGTAGCCCCTGATTGTGTTTTCATTCCTTGATTTTTTTGAATAATCAGGATGGCCATTTTTAAACTTCCAAGTATCATAGCTTTAGTGATATTAGAAATGTCTTTACTGTGCAATTACTAACTTATATCTTGACCTACATGACCCTGGCATACAAATTACAAACTAATAAGAAATTAATTATGGTACTGTATTGGCCGCTCTAGATCAATTATCAAAAATACTTTTCCGCTTACTGTGACAAATCTTAAAATAAACCATGCACTTCAGTTACTTGAATGCACAGTGCATTCAATGCTGCCGCTCTTGATGTAGGCTACATCTCTAGTACATATATGACTTTTCGATGTCACATGTACATCTGAAAATATATTTTTTTACTGAAAAAAAAAAGGTTAAAAATCGACTGAATAGTAAAAATTTCTATTTTCACAGAGGTCCTTGTAAACGAAGACTAAGTTAAATGTGCAGGCAGCTCATAGTACTTATATGTACATTTCTATCACTATTAGTAACAGTTGATATGTGTGACTATTCACCATTGTAAATTTTACCAATTCATTGTAAAAAAAAACAAAAACAACTTAAGTTCAGTGTGCATTAGGGTGATAACAAAAAAAATATTTTTATGAAACCACTTGCAATCGAGGAACTTTTATGAGTAATCTAAGAATATCAACTGCACTTTTTATTCTTTTAAAAAAAGTTCCCCCACCTCCCCCTTTTTCGGAAGAAAAAAGTGAAAAAATATATTTGTTTTTTCAAAATAAGGACAAGATTTTTTTTTTAGCTTAATTCAAACGAGTAATAATAATAACTAATCAACTTTTATTAAAAAATAAGATACAGATCAGTTAGTAATATGTACAGAATGTACAAGAAATGTGTAAAACATATTGTTCATATGAACTTCAGATTCAAAAAGTCAAATGTTCTCGATTTCACATGAAGTTCCTCCATCAGTTTTACAGCACGTTTTTGCATTTTACCCTGATGAGTGAGGTAAACAGTTCATTGAAAGACGCTTTATTGTTGTGTTGAACATAGAATCAAGCATTTGCCCATTCATAGCAGATGAAGTTGCAAGCAGGAGCGAGGATGTTGCGCCAGTCTGGTATCAGAAATAATGCTATAATAGTATATATCGCATGTGAGTTCCATCTTGCCTAGTGTAAATTTGGTAGTTTCTTCCAGCTGATGCGAGGCCAACGTGAAGTTGTTTTGTACTGACGATATGCCTGACATAATTCATAAAAAGAACTTGAAATCATCTCGCCATCTAGGGTTCTCGCCTGTGCTAACACCATCTGTCACAATGAGGTGGTAATCAGCCTGAAGAGTGGCATAGTTTTGCGTTTATTTGTCAATGAAGGACTGGTTGAGTTCTTGTTTGCTCGTTGGTTCTTGAATAAGAAATTCATGACATGTTTCAGAAGGAGGTTGAGTACATGGTGCTGACAGTCAATATATTGTGGCTTCTGAAAGCCCTTGCTCAAGACATCACATTTAAGAGTACCGGGTTTTATTTCGGTTGTCATATTTTCAGCATAACTACTTGATACTCTTCCCCTTGCACTCTTTTACCATCAAACTGGAGACAATAGGATTCTTTGCTTTGAAGTTTTTGAAAATTTTTGGTTTTCATTTTCCGTCCTTCAGAGATTACTCGTTTCCAAACACCCGCCTGACTTGGAACCGGCAAATCATAATCCTGTTCAGCAATGGTTGCAAGAACGTCATATGCTTTATGTGTAGAAATGTTGCTTTTTAGTACTAGCAAACCGGCTGTTGTAGTGCTTGCTCTTTGGTATTTCGGTTTGCATTCAGAAGATGACGTGAAAGAATAGGTTGTCGAGTCGGGTGAAGAAGCAGAGGTTTCAGAATCCGAAGATTCTGAGACAGTGGTATGTGTTTGTGTAGGTTGTGAGACAGTTGTATGTGTTTGTGTAGGTTGTGAGACAGTTGTATGTGTTTGTGTAGGCTGTGAGACAGTTGTAAGTGTTTGTGTAGGTTGCGAATGAGAAGAGCTGGCTTGAGATTGAGTTTTGGATAGTCGGATTCGTTTTCTTGGGTGGATTGATTCTATAAGGGGCTTGTTTGACCATTGAGTAACCAATCTTTCCTCCACTCTTAACTTGCCTCTGGTAGAGCTCTTTATCCTCCTTGCTTTTCCATTTTCCATTGACGTTGGTGACATCGAATAACTTAGAAAGTGTTGGAGTAAATTTATCAGACGGTATCTTTTTGTTTTTGTCATATAAATCAAACAGACAATTGATTTTCTTTCTGATTAGTGCGCTGGATAATAGTGGAAAGTCTAGAATTTCCCTCAAGAGCAATTCTATATCCATAATAATAATTTTGATTCGATCCAGTCGCCGTTTCTGGCTATTGAACAGAAAAGTGAAGTTTCCAAGAATTTGACGGTTTGTGGGCATCCATGTGAGATTGATTAGCTTTGCAACAGATGGAATTCTTGGATCCCTATTCTGTTTAGAAGATGAGGATAGATGCCTTGTTTATAAACAGATGGAAAAACTGACTGGAATGTGCTTAAAAGCTGTCTAGAAAGTCATGTAAAAATTCAGTGTGAAATTGAAACTGATAGTCAAACTACGCGATATGTGAAAACAAAAATGAAAAGGTGGGGGAACTTTTTTCAATTTAAAAAAAAAAAATAATGTTACTACTGTCATCTACATACAATTGTTCCTCGAATGTAAGGGGTTTCATGTTGGTTACGAAAAATAATGAAAATTGTTATCACCCTAGTGTGCATGCAGTAGTATATGCAGCGCATGCCACGTAAACTAGCACAATAATTAGGTTAAAATTGTAGCTGATATATGTTTCATGTACATCATATCATTATTTAGCAGTTTGATAACATCAGATCATCATTCAACTATTTTTCTTTTATTTCATCAACCAGATATTTTCCTGTTTTCTCCCATGTACACATGAGATTAACGAAAATTTGAAATATATCATGCCAGATTACAGATTTAAAGTTATAGCAATTAAAAATACTATTTAAAAGAAACAACAAAAAACAATGGGTTCTTTAATTAGACAGAAGTTTCCGGGCAAGAGTAGATCAGCCCCGAAGCGTGAAAATTCTACAGCAGGAGCCAGGCATTCTACAGGGGGGGCAGACATTCTACAGCAGGGGGCCAGGCATTCTGCAGCAGGGGCCAGGCATTCTACAGCGGTGGGGGGGGGAGCAGGCATTCTACAGCAGGAGCCAGGCATTCTACAGCGGGGGGGGCAGACATTCTACAGCAGGGGGGCCAGGCATTCTACAGCAGGGGCCAGGCATTCTACAGCAGGGGGCCAGGCATTCTACAGCATGGGGGCCAGGCATTCTACAGCAGGGGCCAGGCATTCTACAGCAGGGGGGGCAGGCATTCTACAGCAGGGGCCAGGCATTCTACAGCAGGGGCCAGGCATTCTACAGCAGGGGGCCAGGCATTCTACAGCAGGGGGCCAGGCATTCTACAGCAGGGGGCCAGGCATTCTACAGCAGGGGCCAGGCATTCTACAGCAGGGGGGCCAGGCATTCTACAGCAGGGGGCCAGGCATTCTACAGCGGTGGGGGGCAGGCATTCCACAGCAGGGGGGCCATGCATTCCACAGCAGGGGGGGCCAGGCATTCTACAGCAGGGGCCAGGCATTCTACAGCAGGGGCCAGGCATTCTACAGCGGTGGGGGGCAGGCATTCTACAGCAGGGACCAGGCATTCTACAGCAGGGGGCCAGGCATTCTACAGCGGCGTGGGGGGGGCAGGCATTCTACAGCAGGGGCCAAACATTCTACAGCAGGGGCCGGGCATTCTACAGCGGGGGCCAGGCATTCTACAGTAGGGGTCCAGGCATTCTGCAGCGAGGGGGGGGCAGGCATTCTACAGCAGGGGCCAAACATTCTACAGCAGGGGCCGGGCATTCTACAGCGGGGGCCAGGTATTCTACAGCAGGAGCCAGGCATTGTACAGCAGAGGCCAGGCATTCTACAGCAGGGGCCAGGCATTCTACAGTAGGGGCCGGACATTCTACAGCGGGGGCCAAACATTCTAAGCAGGGGCCGGGCATTCTACAGCGGGGGCCAGGCATTCTACAGCAGGGGCCAAACATTCTAAGCAGGGGCCGGGCATTCTACAGCGGGGGCCAGGCATTCTACAGCAGGAGCCAGGCATTGTACAGCAGGGGGCCAGGTATTCTACAGCGGTGGGGGGCAGGCATTCTACAGCAGGGGGACCATGCATTCCACAGCAGGGGGGCCAGGCATTCTACAGCAGGGGCCAGGCATTCTACAGCAGGGGGCCAGACATTCTACAGCGGTGTGGGGGGCAGGCATTCTACAGCAGGAGCCAGGCATTGTACAGCAGGGGCCAGGCATTCTACAGCAGGGGCCAGGCATTCTACAGTAGGGGTCCAGGCATTCTGCAGCGGGGGGGGGGGCAGGCATTCTACAGCAGGGGCCAAACATTCTACAGCAGGAGCCAGTCATTGTACAGCAGGGGCCAGGCATTCTACAGCAGGGGCCAGGCATTCTACAGTAGGGGCCGGGCCTTCTACAGCGGGGGCCAAGCATTCTACAGCAGGGGCCAAACATTCTAAGCAGGGGCCGGGCATTCTACAGCAGGAGCCAGGCATTGTACAGCAGGGGCCAGGCATTCTACAGCAGGGGCCAGGCATTCTACAGTAGGGGCCAGGCAGGGGCCGGGAATTCTACAGCGGGGGGAAGGGCAGGCCATAAAAAGTGGGCAGGAAATAAATGCTACTAAGAGAAAACAAGCAGAGGGGGCCAGACAAAACGCAATGGGGGAGGCTCCCCCTGGCCCACCCCGCTCGCTACGGGCCTGGAGTAGAGTAATGGAATATTTATTTATGAATGAACATAAATTGAATGTAAATGTTAATGTTGTAAATGAACGGAGGGGACTGTAATACGTGCCGCACCAACCAGACCAACGGGCCTGTACTTGTCTCGAGGGCAGTAGGTCTACTTGTCTTATCTAGAGCACAGGTTCTCAACCTATTTTCGCGACAGTACCACAAAGGATGGAAAAAGTATGTCCCAAGGGTGTTCTTCACATATAAGTTCGGGAATAAAATTACTTATTTTCGTGATTTGATTTGCTCACCTTTCTAATGCGATACTTGGACACGTAATTTGGTGATGAGCCACGCAGCAAACTCGCAGTGTAACCCTGTAAAAAGCTTTCCCCGAACCCAGGCCCATCGACAGAAATTTCGGGCCCCTGGGCAGGGCTGTCTCGGGCCCCCTGTGCTGATAATAATATTTTCAAAAGTTGATTGACCAGCTCAGTCCGGGCTCCTAAAACTCGCCTTTAAACTCGCCGCCCCCCTTGGGCATTTCCCCCCCTGCCCCCCCCCCCACTTCGGCGGCACCGCCCGAACCCCCCGGGATACACGCACTACCGGTAGAGAGCCGCGGATATAGAGGCTGAATTTTTCTTTTTTTTTTTTCAAATTAACTAACTCCGCAACATCTTTATCTCAGCACCCTGTGCGGTGTGTGTGAGTGATGTCCCCCCTGTAAGGACGAGATGAAATCTCTTTGATCCTATAAACCACTGATGGGACGGTTTTTTATGGTGCCCTTCTTTCATCCCCCCACCATAGCCGATAGGGCAATAGCCATGGAGGCACCACGGGAGATGTAGCCTTCATGGCTCTGTGCGGTTGCACTACCCTACCTATGCTACTGCAGACATGAAACAATTATTCAAACTTTTTGATAACACATATGATATTGATCTAATCGTCTATCTGTCTGTCTTGTTTGTTGGTTCGTCTGTCCGACAAGAGTTTTAATATAGGGTAAAGCATGAGGTAATTTTTTGAACCCGTGGGTCACGACAGCTACGATGTACTATTGAACTTCACAGAAGGGTCGGACGAAGAGCAGACGAATGGAGTTTTTACGGAGGAAAAAAAAAATATGATTTCGACGTCATTAAAGTGAATTAGCGGCCCGTATAGAACCGCCTGATGGGTTGTCTCTACGTCTGTCGGTACATTTGTATTGATTTCTTTTCTAAAAATAACCTCCCAACTGAGAATATCGGAAATTCATTTTTAACATTTTTTTTTTTAATGTTCCACATAATCTCATTTTAAATATATGTTAGTGCAATGAGTTCAAAGATTGGAAATGTATTTTGTTTATAAAACTAATTACCTATAATGGCGCTTTATATAAGCGACGGTCAGAGAGAGAGAGAGAGAGAGAGAGAGAGAGAGAGAGAGAGAGCAATGCTGGCATGACGCGTGTGTGATACAAAAGAAAAATAAGGTTGATTTCAAAATATTACAGAAATAGAAATGTAGTATAGCTAAGATTATCCATACCATTGCAGCCTTTCCTTTTCTGAATCTTTTACATTGTTAAAATATTAAACAATTTACAAAATAATGTGTAAATTTTGCTGGCTTGATTTCAACTGCGAAGTTAAAAAACTCAGTATACGAAAACCCGTTTAGGGAAATACCCTAGAAGTTTAAAAATAAAACAACAAACAAACGGGGAAATCTATTTCTTTCGTTTTTTTTTTATATTCGAATTAATGTGAAAGCAAATAAAACCAACATCAAAATTTCAGCAATGTTTTGAATAAGTTTTGTTAATGAATAATTTAATAATTGCTTTAACTTACACGCTGTAATGAGAGCTGACTATATCAACCAACGTATCATTTCAAAATGATTTTTTTTTTTTTGAGGTTTAATTTTTTCGGTATTTATAGCGATGACTAAAATACAAAGAAATGATATTTTCTAGGAAATTTTTTCTTAATTTCAGGGGCAGTAGCCCATTTCTTATTTAACGTTTTAAAAACTTTTGGACAATCTAGGGCTATATATATATATATATATATATATATATATATATACACAGTGGGTATTCGGTTAACGAACTTAATCCGTTCCACAATTATGTTCGCTATCCGAATCGTTCGTTAACCGATCATCGATTTACCATATATGTTAATGGAAATTCGATTAATTCGTTCTGGAGATCCTAAAAATTAAATTAAAAAAAAAAAAATTGTCATGTACAAGAATAATTTCTTAGTAAGTTTATTTATTACAAATATGATACATACATATAGTCTTGCTTATTAATCAGTCCTTTTCCTTTCTTTGGGCGTTAAAGAACATGTCCAATGTCGGTTGTTTTTCTCCTTCAGGACTTTCAGGAAATGATTGATAGCGATGTCGTTGTGGAGATCAGCAACCCTATTGACATCAGCTTGTTTAATGCCAGATCTCCTTTTAAATTTTGTAAACCAGCCAGTGGTAGCCTTGAATTCTAGATTTTCGGAGGACGAGCCTGAGTTTGTTCTTTCAATTTCTCAAAAATTTCTCCAGCCTTCTCTTGAATGATGGTCATTCTAGTTACATCTCTTTTCACCTCCCGTTTATTTATCCAAACTAAAAGCAAACTCTCGATTTTATCATGGATGACACTTTTTTTTTTGCTTCTCAGATGTAATTTTCGTTACTCCTTTAGCGGCTTGAGTCTTCTTGGTGATATCTTTTTTAGCTAGGATTGTGCCTACAGTAGACCTGTTCAAGTCGTACTGCCTGGTAACATCAGTCATTATTTGTCCACTCTCTACTTTAGTTATAATCTCTTGCTTGGTTTTTATGGTGAGCACAGTTATTGACACTCCACTCTTTTCAGGTCCCATACTATTTTCACATTTTCAGGGGTTTTTTATAAGGCGTTTAGAGAAGCACATACGAAAACCACAAGGACATAAACCAACTACACATGTATGGTACATTATTGACGATGTGTCGTCGCACACTACCCTACGCGTCGTATGGTGCTGCCTGACGTGTCAGCGCACGCGCACATCCATTTTCAGGACAAATTGAGGACTGATGTCGGGTGTTTCGAGAGCCGAGACGTTTTCGTTAGAATTAGTTTTTGTTCGTTATCCGAATTTTGTTTGTTGTCCGAACACAAAAATCTTTCATGAAAGTGTTCGTTGTCCGATTTGTTCGCTGTCCGAACAGTTCGTTAACCGAATACCCACTGTATATATATAAATATATATATATATATATATATATATATATATATATATACATATATATATATATATACATAAACTATAAAATATAATAAACATATAAATAAAAAAAAATATCATTGGACGAGGAATGTTGTCCATTTTTAGCCGATCTACGCATATGCCCTCCACCCACCCCCGTTACTTCAATGAAGAACTGACCATTGCATCGTTATGGTTGACTGGTGTGATTTAATGGGATTGCATGTGCAGGGAAGGTTGGAATATGCAGGCCGCGTACTGACTGAGTGTTGGGTGACGGGTGAGACCAGGAGATCATGGCGGTGATGGGTGAAAGGTCATTGTAGGCAGAGGAGGTTGACCACGTGAATAAAGACAGTAGGACATGAATGGAGAACACATGTGTTAGTGCAATAATGAAGAGACGTTGGCGACTGTATGGTATGGGATATGTCGATGAATTAAGATTATTATTCGGTCGTTCTACTGTGTCTTGACCCCCCGTACACAACAGTTTATACCGTACTGTCCGCCAAAAGATATGCTGGGGAAAGGGGGGGGGTCTATACCCCGCTCTCATCGAAGGACCTAATATTTTTTTTTACACCAATGGTTGCTGATTGGTACCGGGGAAAAATGGTTATCCCCCATTGTGGTAGAGTCAACCTATGTCTAGAAACATGAAATTTAAATATGTTAGCAGAAGTTATCAAGAAAGGAAGAAATAACGAATCATAATCCTACATTTGCAACCATTAATACACGGCCACTGCAGGGAAAATAGTTCACCTACCCCGAAGGTTCTTCAGTGAACTATTTTTTATGTATCCTTTGCTCATCAGGGCGCTCAATTGAACACGCAAATAAACCGTCTGCGACCTGCCAGTTTGTCATGCCCAAAAACTCCTTTTGCAGTGTAGGCAAAGCCTAATGAGGCTAACTTCGTAAAGAATACAGGCATTACTATTGCTATTACTGTTGAAGGATAAACAATGGACTCACTGAATGGTGTTTTACATGAAAATTGCCGTTTTATGACGACCTGCTTTGTAACTCGTCCTTGTTTCACCTATATCTGGTTTTGTTACCATGAATCTAGAAGGGGGTGTAATTTCCACATAATAAGGAAATGACTTTATTTATGGTGAACTCCCTTATAACGCAAGACGACCGTATTTGTGATAGATTTTTGAGCTTTCGAAAATCAAATATGTTGAATTCAAATGATGTGTTATTTTTGTTTGAATATTTTGAGACTGTATGTACTTTTATTTTTAAACTTCTCGTTACTTTATGAATCTTTCTATGGCATACATCTACTGAATAAATCAACTCTTTTTTTTTTCGCTAAAAAAATAGTTTTTATTTTTTTTCAATGCTCCCTCCGTCTGTTGAACATAATGTTTGATATTAATTAAATATAAAATATAATTTTTGTTTAGAAATCATCAAAAATCAGATTGAGCTTATAATCAGTTAAAGACACAAATGGAAAATGTCTGAAATTTATAGAAAAGAAAAACAAAAAAAAAAACCCAGAGCAAATATCTAATATCAAAAATCTAAGTCAAACATTTTTTAAAAATATTATCGCAAATAAGCTACCCCCCCCCTCCCCCATTTTTTTATCATTCTTTGTAGATTACGTCATCATTTTCTTCTTTAAATTAAATTTTCGAGAGTGCACATGTTTTGATGCACCAGCTTGTAAATTATACTCTTTAACGTGAATAAACTATATAAACTATTGTGGATTAGAAAAAAAACACTTCCCCAGAATAAAAAGTCCAAATAAGAATTATGCAGTTTTAAAATTTAATGTTAAAAACGAATCTTAATTTTAGGGGGAATACCGTACTTCCAATCCCCACCCCTCCCCCTCCCACCTTTCTAATTCTTTCACTGCGTGCAGAGCGATGGCTGAAATGATCATTTTAAAAAAAAAGGGAAATCCCCTTTTTATAATTAAAGAACATTTTTTCGCTTTTGGTATTTTAATAATTTGTTCTTATTATTGTAAAGTATGGACAATATCTGTTATAGTGAAGTGTGAATAATATTTGTTATTGTAAGTGTGAACACTATCTGTTATTTTATGCTGGATGTATATAGCTCGACTCAATAGGTAAGATTATGTGTTGCTATTTTTATCTGTATGTTAAAATCCTACGTACAAAAAAATGGACATCGCTATTTGTATGGGCTGGGTTCAAAAATTGCACAACATTCCTTAAATAGCGCACACATGACTTCACACCGAGTGTTTCTATTTACATCGATGGGCGTCTACTCACTAGGTGGGTATATTTCATCACACACACACACACACACACACACACACACACACACACACACATACACACACACACACACACATATATATATATACTTTTTTTAATAGTTTTTAGTTTAAATCTAATACTAAACTGGGAGGTGATGGCCACGCCTATGTTAGTCAATTTGTTGACGGTGTGTGTGTTTGACCAGTTTTCTGCACACAATATTACACTCCATGGTGTACTGTAGCTACTACAACCAACTTAACTATTCTTTAAGTGTACCAATGATCCGCTTAAAGTGCTTTATGATTTATTTATGTTTTTATAGGAGGGGGTACAATTTTGAGAACATGGGATAGATAGTTAATATAACTAACACTAATATAACTAAGGGGCCGTTCATATAAACAGGCTCACAACGCGACCACCTTAACCCCTCCCCCCTACTTATAAAGGGTCCCCTCCCCTCCCCCCACATTTCCATTACACAATCTTATTACATACTATGTTACAGGGGCGTGGTAGGATTAGGACCTAACTAGTTACTTTGGCGTAGGGTCCTTAAATACCTATTTGTCTCTGCTTAACACACACACACACACACACACACACACACCAAGAAACCTTGAAAGGATCTTAACACAAGGCTAATGGTTTAATTCTCATCTATGACTAATATCTATTTACATATATTTGTAATGTAGAATGCAGCGGAAAGTTACAGTAAATGGACTTTGGCCTAATTTAGTTTGTTTTGTATCATTGGGATGTTGACATAAACAACTTTAAAACGGTTTTTTACTCTTTAATTTGTCTGTTATTGTTGACTGGAGAGAAAAATACATAGTAACTTAATATCAAAGGCAGATCACTACAATAAATTTACATTAGCAAAAGGTGAAGCGTACTTTACTTTGAAAGTAAATATTACCTTCACCTGTGTTTTTTATGTTCGCAAGACTGAATTACTTTGTTATTTTATTGATTAACATAAACATTGTCATTTTCCCACTCACAGATGTTGACATAACTGACATTGTAATATCTGCGGGGGTAATATTTGTATGTAGAAATACTTAAGTCAGCAAATTTTAAACAAACATATTTTTACAATTAAATGCACGTGACTTAATCGTCTTTTAAGGAAAATGATTATTAGAGAAAAACATACTGTTGCTTATAGGCTGTCGATAAATGGTTACACAAATCAATTTCCACATTTTGCTTGATTCATGAGATATTTTGTTTTGTACGGACTGATTGCAATTGTCATTTTTTCATGGATAAGAATTGTGCGAAATGTTTGAATCACGCCTGACACCAAAAGTTTATTACTTTGATTGTATACAAGATAACTCAATATATGTCATCGTCTCGTGATATTTGCAGCCTTTGATGATTCTATAAACCATGTGATTTTTAGTATACAGAGAAGTTGAACACATTAATATAGCATAGAATATTCTAAGATGTTCAATAGTTCAATTTTAAAAAAGCTTTGAAATAACATGAAGTGGTCTTTTTTTTTACAAATCATTCATAAATTGGTATGTACTGTCAATACATGTTAAGCCACATCTTGAGATACCATTCTAAATGAAAGATAAACAACAACCTAAAAAATAAAAAACAAAACAAAAAGAAAAAAAACCAACTAAATATTTTCTTAAAATAAATCTATTTAATGTATGTAGATAGAGTGTGGAGTAAAAAATATAATAAACAAGTACAAAAATTGTAAAGATAAATATACACACAAACAAAAGGTATTGCAAGGGCCGGATATACAGATAGGCCGTATAGGACGTAGCCCAGGGTCCCCACGAAAAAAATGTTGACTTGTATACAAAATAAAAACAAAAAAAAAAACAAAACAAAAGCAATATATATTTTTATAGGGCCCCGAAAATTCCAAATCCGGCTCTGGGTATATTGCATATGAATATAAAATACTGTTTACATCACAGGTGAAAAGATAGGATTAAAAAAAGAAATCTTGGATTATGAACACTGTAGATAAAATTCAGATTCGGTCTCATTTTGAGTAAATTTTATGTTATGTAAATGCATAGGCTGCTTACATAGTTAAAGAAATATCACAAGTCTTTATATCGCATATCTCTAATGAGCTCAAATGATACTTTTTTTTAAAGGACATTATGATGTTATCGTTAAAAGGACATAATGATGTTACTGTTTAAAGGACATAATGATGTTACTGTTAAAATGACATAATATCAATAAAGCACTTTTGATCAACATGGAATATATTTTTATGTGAAATAAACTGTGACAGTTCCCAGAATTCTTTTCCCACAAGACGGACAATGTGTGAATTTATTGGAACAATCTTTACATGTGTACATCTCTCCACATGGTAGAAATAAATCTTGAATTGGAGCCACGTTACAAGCTTTACATTTCATTAATTGTTTCAGGGCTTGGTTCTCTCTCTGAAGTAAAGCTTTTGTGACATTTTGGAGATTTCTGTTTTCTGTGTGGGGAAAAAAAACACATATACAAAGCGCTGAATTAAAATGTTTTGTTCTTTTCTGTTTGGTTAATCATTTTTTTCACTCTGTCATCAAATGTTAATTTTTTTTTTTACATTCTTGACCCTAGTGCAAGATTCAAAACTCTAATGATCTTACAACATGCAGGATAAATAAACAACGGAACAATTTATAATTTTTACCCGATATGGAAGTTGAACTATTGTCTGGAGCACGCCTTACTTCGTGCTGTATTACTTCGTTATGTGTTACCGGTACTTCGTTCTGAGTTACTTCGTGCTGTGTTACTTCGTTCTGAATTACTTCATTATGTGTTACTTCATGTTGTGTTATTTCGTTCTGAGTTACTTCGTGCTGTGTTACTTCCACGTTGCTGCTTAATAACCGCCTGTCACTATCAAAACTTCTCTGTATACTTGCAGCTATGGGTTCTGTAACACTTTGTTGGGTTGTTCCTGTCACGTTAGCCCTTGAAGAAACGGTTTCACGTTCGCTATTTATATTATCTGTTTGTGGGGGGAAACGGAAATGGTAAAGCAACACTAAGTTGTAAATATTCGATCAAAAACAGATTTACAAAAATAAAAAAAAATCCTTTTTGCTTATTTAATTGATAATACGATTCAAAACATATTTTGTAATCGTTGATGGTAATGTAATAATAAAAACTCTTTATTTTTTTTCAACATTATACTCATGGTACTCATGCCAAACATATAGATTCTCAAATTAAGGTTTAAATCATGGTTCATTACCATCAATGGTAAACAATTTTTTTTTTCAATCGTATTATCAATGAAATAAAAAAATATGTAATTTTAGTATAGAATATGTTGACATTGTGTTACGTACTCAATGTTGTGGTATTTAATAAATGTTCTATGTAAATATATAATTTGGGAAGGGTTTGGATTGTGTGTCAGAAAAAAAGCATTAAAATATCTAAGTTAAGATTGCCTTTTTTTTTACCTAAAAATGGGTTATAATTAGTTTAAATACTATTAAAGAATATTGGTTTTAAAGAAAAATATAATTCATGGTTTAAAAGTGATCTATGTCAGTAATATATATATATATATACCAAAAAGTACTACATACTCTTTTAAAAAAAAAATATATTATTTCAATGTTAGACTGTTACAAGTTTTATCTCCATTTTAATTGCCCTTTTAATTAAATAGATAGAGGGTGCTTGTGTTGTCGTCTTTACCCTATCAGACCGGACATGTTCAATTTGCTCTTGTCTCGGGGATGTCATTGTGTGATAGCTAAATGAGTGTGGCGTTAGACTGCTATTACCTGCGCCGTTTTCAATCCTATTCCTATTGACACTGTTCTGTGACCTGTTTCTGTTTAAAGTCTGCAGGTAAGAACATGTCGGTCTGTATCTCTCATGCTCCACATAAATGTCATCCCCAGGTTTCCATGACCTGAGGCCGAGACCACAGTAAAAACACCGGACACAGTCCGAGTAACCTGCGTTGAAAAGAAGAAATCAAGTTTTGGCTCAATATGCATTTAAAAAATTTGTGTAATCTAAATGCATCAAAGAGTCGATTGGATGAACAATTCGATACATTGTAAAGAGTATCATATCTCATTAAATATGTTCAACTGTCAATTTATTTTAAATTAATAACTTCGGTCTTTCATTTACAATTATTAAGCAGATGAGTTCATAAATTTAGTTAAGAAAAAAAAATATTAATTAGTAATCTGTCTAGAATTCTTGTTCGTTGTGCCAGCAAAGTGTTTCATTTCAACTGTTTAGTTCGTTGTCACAACACAGTGTTTCATTTCTACTGTAGCAATTACGAGCATGGGCGCAACCGATGTACGGGTCGTGTGGGTCCGGACCCTACCAAAAATCAAGCCACTGGTATTCGACCCTACCAAAATTTGGGGGGCAGACATACCAATTTTCATCTTACCTACTGGTTGCGCCCCTGATTACTAGGATGCTGTGGTCTAACCACCGAGGTTTCTTTTTTTTTACCGTTAGTCAGAGGCGGCATTTTCTCCACTATATTCTCTTTGTCTCATGAATAGGCCGTCATTTTAACATTCTGCCCCAACGGGCCTCTCGAGCTAGATTTGCCAGTGATTATTACAAGTATCTATCATGCTTTAAATTAAAAATAAGAAAGTAAGTTTTAATGAATGAATGTAGTTTACTTTACTTTCGGCATACACACAAACAATTTATTCCACATTGCTAAGACCACGATCTAACCTGCATAGAAAAATCCAGCGTTAACAAGCTCAGTAGATGATTGGTCATGACTGGCTGGCCAGTTGACGAATGACGTCATTCTTTTAGACCATTCACTGTACACGGGATACGATGGATTCGCCAGTGATAAATCATTTGAAGCCGATGATACTTGTTGATTAGTCTCGTGATGATTACAACTGATATTTTCGGAGCTGGCTTGGACTGAAATCTCAGGGGTCTGATTGTCTATAAAAAACAAGATCAAAGGAAGATTTTAATATGAAACAATGAGATAGTCAAACTGGATATGAATAATATATTTATAGCAAGACCTGATAAGGAAATCATATTTATTAACTTACTTTCTGAACGACTAGAGACTGCATTGCTCTGGACATCGTTATTTGTGTCCTGTGGTACAGAAGATTGATCTGGTATATTGGTCTGTGGCAACACGGTGTAAGATGATACATCGTTGTCATCTTTTTTGATATACTCACATCCAGGTTTATGATATATTGCACTTGAAGGTTCAGATACAAAACGAATCAACTCAACGGAGTTGTCACAGCTGACACACGTGACAGATACACCCCGACCAGGGTAGAAGAAACCACTGGACGATAATTTACTAAAGAACAAAGAATCTGGTCTTTCTATGTATAACAGAGGTCGATAGGATGCTAATAGATTTAAAGATGAAAACGGATAGACAGCATATTTGATATTTGGGTAGTCAATTTTATTCAGGCGAAATATTGTTTTATCTACTTTAACATTGTTTTTATCAATTAAGCTGTTGATGCCGGTTATTGATACTATACTTATAGGCCTACAGTTATGGCTTTTTGAGCTGTTTTCCCATTTCATTTGTATATTTACTAATTTATGAGATTTGAAAACATAAAGCATGTACATGAAATAAATAATTAATGAGACACATTTAAACACTTTAAAAATGAATCGATAAATTGCTTCACTTCTTTTGTATAATGGAGTGGAATGATTATGTTTTAAAAAAGTCAAATCGTCAGAAGCAAAAACAATTTTATTGGTAGTTATCTGTTTTAATATTCCTAAAAAAACGATCGAAAAGTTAATAAAATTGTGCGCCACATTTCCTCTGCTACGTGGTTCCTTATCAAAATGTATCGGTATTTTAAAAATATGTGTACAGTTTGCCGAGGAAATATTTCTTAAAACTGACGTTAAATTGTCACACAAAGCAATTGATGTATACCACGAACAACTGAATGCTACGGACCTCGTAAAATGAAAGCGTTTTCGCTCGCTCCCTGTAAGAAACCGCGTGGTATTTATCGCACATCTGGTCGAGTTTGTGCTATCACACAAGCTGGTGCTTTTATCAGAAATAACACATGGCTGACCATATGTGACATCTGAACACAGCCACATTAACAAACTGAGAGAGAAGGACATTGCTTTATTTTATTTTTATTAATTTATTATCGACGAAAAGATACCTGTTCTGTTATCTGGAAATAAAAAAGTAGTTAAAAATTAATCTTTT
The DNA here is from genome assembly GCA_021962125.1 of Bulinus truncatus. NCBI lineage: Eukaryota > Metazoa > Mollusca > Gastropoda > Planorbidae > Bulinus > Bulinus truncatus. Next base: position 3,960,188 of record JAGDYQ010000060.1, on the reverse strand, counting down.
TTTATGGGGAACATGTTGAGTTGACAAACAAAGTACCAGACAAACGCGAATGAAAATTTCGTTTATCCTGACGAAAATATGAATCCAAACTTTAATAACTTTCTGATTTTATGGACGTGCATGTGTCCAAACTTGGTTAATGCTTATACATCATCATATATAATAATACTCATTTCCAGTATGCGTTAAATCGAAAGTAAAGAATTAATACAACAGTATTCCAGTTTAAAATACAATCATGAAAAAATCGGATCTGCCCGAAACAAACAAAAAATAACCTAGCCTACCGATCAAGCCTAAGGGGATATAACTCTATGCAAAGGTTTTGCAGGGTACAGCTAGTATCTGTATAAAATACATACACATGTGTACATATTTTAATTTTTGTAATCGGGGTTTCCCACAGACTTGAAATGACCATATGTTACCAAGCAACTTTTTTTTTGTGTTGTAAAAGAGCTAATCGGCTGCGATAGCCTAGTTGTATTTATATCTATCAAACTCGGTGGAACTTCAATCATCCTAACATCTGCTCACCGTATCGGAGCAAGGGAAAGGAGGAGGGGAATTCGTAGTACAATGGTGAAGGATTTTTTTTTTTGAAAGCGATCGCTCATTTGTTTATTATTATTATTTATATATCTTCTATGGATAAATCTTAAAAAGGGGGGGGGGGGACAGTATAACGGGCCGCCATTTTCTTTCTGTGTTTTGATTCTAAAGCAGTCCAGTTATGAAGAACTCGTTAGACATTGAAACTCCTATACCATCAGGTGCTGTTGTGACTAATAAGCTATTTATAAACTAAAGTGCGCATTTTCATTAAACAGCGACTTAACTTTATTCATGCACGTGAACTTTACAAATATACATAGGGAGAAAATGGGCACCGTGTCATAATCGATGTATACTAAAATGTTAAACATTTTTAAAACCAACCCAAAAAAATTTTTCTTTTTTTTTATTATCTATACGAAAAACCTTTAAAATCATAATACACACCATAATTCAAAAATATTCGTTGCCCTTCAAGTCTATAAGTGTATAGAAAGGACGTTCTACTGTACTTAGAAATGAGTATAAAAAAACACTATAAATTTAGTAACTTTGCTTTTAATTTTAATTTTTTTCTGAAGAACAAATTTTTTTAGTCATCGCTAAAGAATAAATAAAAAGACACGGCGATGTTTTTTTATATCAGTCAAAACTTTTTTTTGAAAATAATATATCATTTTATAGTTTAGAAAAAAATACTATTCCTTATAACACATTTTATTTTGATAAATTTAAAATAGAATTACGTAAACTTATTGTATAGTATTATTTAACATTAGCTACTAATGTTATAATAAAATAATAATTTCGCATTAAACAAAATCAAACGCCTTACCGTCTCGATTCCCACTCCAATAACAATGCTTTCATTTATTTTTACAATACATTTTGGGAAAATCCATTTCTAAATTTAGTACATGAGAGTGACTCTTTAAATAACTTGACTTCTACGTTTTAAGCTCTAAGACATTTTTTTTTTATATGCAAATAATTTTTTTTAAAATTTATATTATATGTTAATTTAGATAAGCTCTACTTACCAGTATTTCTAGAAAAAATATCTATAATTCCAATCATACTACAAAATGTTGATGTTTTTTGTTGTTCACTATTTTTGTTTATCTGCACTTTTAAAGTAAAAGTAAACATCAGTATAAAAGTGGGCTAAATATTACAATAAAAAAACAACTAAATATAATAATACTGATATAAAAATAAACACTATGAAAGACAGATTAAAATTTTTGTTTGGAGAAGTTGTTCTACTAATCCGCCACCATAGACGTCAATAATGTGCATCACTGATTTCTATTTTATATTATATGTATTTGTGTTTTAAGTCATGCATTTAATTTCGTCATAGTAAATCACTAATGGAGTCACTGTTAAGACACTCGAAAATTAATTTCATACGTCTAGTGACGTAGATACATACGTGGTCACAAACAATATGCCTAGATAAAACGTTTAAAAAATCCAACGAACATGTTAAAATAAGCACATCTATCTATCTATCTATCTATCTATCTATCTATCTATCTATCTATCTATCTATCTATCTATCTATCTATCTATCTATCTATCTATCTATCTATCTATCTATCTATCTATCTATCTATCTATCTATCTATCTATCTATCTATCTATATATCTATCTATCTATCTATCTATCTATCTATCTATCTATCTGTCTGTCTGTCTGTCTGTCTGTCTGTCTATATGTGTGTGTGTCTGTGTTTATAAAGATAGATATTGGGACACGGACGAATTTTTGTTTAACGACAAAAATAAAATAAAAAATTATAATTAATCTAATTGTATTTGATTAAAACTATTTCTTTATGTCACACATCTTCAATCTGCGGGGAAAATGAAGATAATCTTACACATAATATAACTAATGACATTGTTACTATGGATATTAATTTTCTTAGTTTTACCTCACATGTAAGTCGCTAAAAACAAAAAAAAAAAGTTTCGATAGTGGGTCACCAAACAGGGCCGGCCATACGAATTGCGGGGCCCAAATTTAACGGACGCCCTATTCTAATTGTGTTTTACAATAACAACTATTACTGTTAATGGTGAATGTAAATTTCGGGGCCCCTGCCAGGCAGGGGGCCCGATTAGGCCCAATCAGTCTAATCGGCCCTAAGGCCGGGCCCTGTGACCAAGCGTAAGGGTTCAGGGACAACATATATTCACAAACAGTCGAAAATTCCGCAATCGCATACAATAGGACGTTAAAAGAAAATCTGTTGACTATTTATAGACGTAATTTGAAGGGTGCGTGTGATTGATGTACAGCGACGTTTCCCAAGCTAGTCGATGAACTTATTACTTGTTAAATGTTCACAAACAATAGAAGGAGACCGCACAATGAACGCGTTGAAGCTATAAAAAGAACCATAGATATATAGACTAGATTGCTTATGCTTATTTAACAGAGACCGAAAAAGTGTTTTACGTGCGGACCCTAACTTCAAAAAGAGAAGAGTAAATTTCTTTATTTTGTTTGCTATTTGTTTATACAATCTATGCGTACTTTCGTACTACGTCATCATAGTTGCAAAGAATTTGTAAAAATAAATAGGTTATACTCATTGTATTCGGGGACCGACCATATATAACACGTTTACATAGCCCGTAAGTGATCTAGTCTTGTATATCTATGAAAAGAACCTCGCCGTACACTCTCAGAATATATTAACAAAAAACTAGAAGAGGGTTAATAAAGGGAACAAAACAGTGATTAAAATTTATGAACAATGCTGTGCATTGCGATGAAGGTGCTTTCTTTTGTTTATGTTGCATTGGTGTTGTAGACAGTGATCAAAGCTGATGACGGCGATATACTAAGTCTGTTGAAATACTAAATCTGTTGAAATACTTAATGTGTTAAAATACTTAATCTATTGAAATACTAAATCTGTTGATATACTAAGTCTGTTGAAATACTAAATCTGTTGAAATACTAAATCTGTTGAAATAGTAAATCTGTTGAAATACTAAATCTGTTGATATACTAAGTTTGTTGATATACTAAGTCTGTTGAAAGACTAAATCTGTTTATATACTAATTTTGTTGATATACTAAGTCTGTTGATATACTAAATCTGTTGATATCTGTACGCTTTGACTCCACGTTAAAAAAAATCTTTTGACAAAATAAAAACTTCACAAAATGAGCAATACTTAATTGTAGTTTTAGTGTAGTACTTACACAAGTAAGTAGACCTTATGTGTCATACAAATAATTAAATTAGTCTTGAATCGCTGTATAGCTTTACAAAATGTAATTACAGTCGTTCATTAGAAGTGGATCTATCTGCTTGTAAGTGTGGTAAGCCTGACCTCCCCAACCGCCTTCGCCTCTCCACACACTCTTATCCGATGTGAGTCACCGGATTGTATTCTTCTCATTACACTGATATTATACATTTTCCCCCACCAACAATTGTAATAAAACACAAGCTTTGAATGAAGTTCAATTTTAAGAATGTTTCCTATGATTTAATCTTAATTGTGATAGTTATAAATAGAGATAGAGAAATGAGAAATCTGTTGGCTTTCTCCCAACCATCTAAGTAAAACAAAAGTGCTATTGTGGAACAAAAAAGATTAAATTGAATTGACCACTTTGTTTGTCACAATCCTATCACGCCCCTGTAATAGGAATGTGTAATGGAAATGGGGGAGGGGACTCTTTATAACTTTTGGGGGGGGGGCGCTAGGCTAGGCGGTCACTTTGTGTGCCTGTCTATGTGAACGGCCCCTTTAGTTAGTGTTGTTTTAGTCCCAGGTCCTATTTTAGTTTCAGTTTTTATTTCGTTTTTTCTGTAATAATTTTAGTTTTAGTCTAGTTTTAGTCTTAGGCCCAATTTTAGTTTTCGTTTTAGTTTTCGTCGACTAAAACTAAAGCACCAGAGTCTTAGTTTTCGTCTTATTCATTTTATTTCACTTTTAGTTTTAGTCTTGTAAACACCAATAACAAATAACATCATTGTTCATGACCAATAGTCGAAACAGATTGAAGCATAGTAATAGTAGCAACAGAGATGACTGCTCAGTGTACTGAGACTGAGTCCATTCACTCCATTGTCACATTATAAGTCACACTATCACATTGTGTCATGTGCCAATGCCATGACTCAATTTTCGACTATGTTGTAGACTAGCAGACTTGCAGTGCATGTACAAAAAAACAACAACTAAAAACTGTTACTATTAAGCAATTCGTCATGGAGGCACCACGGGAGATAAAGCGAGGACTTAAGCCATGCCCTGAAACATCCATTGGTCCTCACACGGAGATCTAACCATGACGAGTAAAAACGTGGCTTCGCTCAAACAACTGGTGATGATCGTTTATCTGTTTTTGTATGATGAGTATCAAAAATTAAAAAAAAAATATCAATCGATTTGAACAAATACCAAGACGTTTACAAATTTTGTTCCAGAATAAACTTAAAGTCCTTGAGGTTTTTATCGAACACCCCTCCCCTGCTGATATATATCTATCTATAAGTTACTTTAATTGTGCACATGTTTGTTCCTTAGAGTGTTTACATTTGGGCATAAAGAGAGTTTAACTAGTTCAGGTCATGACCTCCTTAGTTATTTTTACATAAGCATTTTATTGAGATATTTTAGTGTAAGGCTATTCTTAGCTATAATTATTGAATATGATTCTATATTTATACTCAAGTACATAATGAGATAACTCTAAAAAAATATCTTTTACGCTGCCAAGTTTTGATATTTGTAAACAGGAACTTTACCTCCTGACTACGAGGTATAAAGTTTTTGTCATTACGTGCACCAAAATTAGTCTAATTAGAACTTATAGCATAGATCTTTAAGGAATATGACCCTCAAGTTTTTTATGTGTGTATTATTTAGCCTAAGTACTTTTTTTTACAGCATATTAAATTCAAAGACAGTAAATGGCTATTTTTGTTCCTCTTTGTCACGACTTTGAAGTACACATGTTTTGCACATGAAAACATAAACAGTCTATACAATATATTTTTTTGTTTCGTAAGTAAACAGACCGAATTGGTACTTTTTATAATTTGTTTTTTTTATTTAGTCTGGCAAAAAAAAACTATTTTGTCAACAGAGGCGGATTAAACAGTGGGGCGCACCGTGCACCCGACCCAGTTTCGACATGTGTGTATGTCCACATCTAAACTATGTCTTCAGTGGTGTACCCATGCCCACTACACTGTCGGCTATGGTGGGGGATGAAAGCAGGCCCGTAGCGTGCGGGGGGGCAGGGGGCCCCTCCTGCGTTTTGTCTGGCCCCCTCTTCTTATTTGTTCTACTTAGTAAAATGTATTACCTGCCCCCCCCCACCCCATGCTATTGCCTGGCCCCTGCTGTGAAATGCCTGGGCCCCTTCTGTAGAATTTTCACGCTACGGGGCTGGATGAAAGACTAGCACTTCAAAAAAAAAAAAAAAAACGTTCCGTTAGTGGTTTGTACAATTTAGGAAATAAATATATCAACTATATTGGAACGTCACCAGGTTGCGGGTGTTCACGGCGTCAAATTGAACAACAAAACGTGTTTGTCTTTATACACTACAGACATGGTCGTACTACGGCCTTTGTGACAAGTACGTCCCGTTCGAGTGTTACATCCGATCCACGCTCTGCTCATCTCCGGTCGTTCACGCCAGTGACGTTTACATCCAATTGATTTTAGTTTCTTTAAATACTTGGTCAAATGAACGAACCCAATGTGACACTTACTTCGAAAAAAAATATTGCCCCCCCCCCCCCCGCATTATTATAATTACACAATGTTTTAAAACTTTTACATTACACACATGAAAGAAAAATATAGAAGTTTTTTTTTTTTTACTATTTTAACAATTTAAATAATTATCCTAGATATTCAATTTAATAAAGTAATTCGATTGCTGCATTCCAATAAAATAGTGATAGAAAAAAACAACAACTTATATTGAAATTAAAGATAATCTCCACTTCGAAATGTATTATTGATAAGAGAAACGGATGATAGCAAGCTACATCAACACATATACTGATGCCATTTTTTACATCGGAAAAAAAAATAAACAAGGTAGGTATGAGGTGTCGATATGTAGATTGGTCAATTTGTAGATTGGTCAATTTGTAGATTGGTCATTTTGTAGATACAGCTCAATGATCGCAACACGCTGCAGAGGTCATGATATAAGTGTGTGTGTGTGTGTGTGTGTGTGTGTGTGTGTTTTCATTCATCCAGCCGTGAGATTCTACAAACAGTGGTCTAATAATAGACTTTAATTGAGGGCAGTGTACGTTAAGTGTGTGTGTGTGTGTGTGTGTGTTTTCATTCATTCATTGAGCCATGTGATTTTAAGCCAGCTTCTAAAAATAGATCGCCATGGGGAGAGAAGGTCAAAGCTCAAGACTATATTTACAGATTGACCTCAGTGGTCGTACTGTGATAGCCCAAAGCAGCTAACTGAAATAGATAATTATGGGAGTTGGGAAAATTTTTTTAGCACACAGAGCAGGTATTACGTTTTAAAGGTTTAAGACTATGCAGACTTTATTAGACGTCGGGGGGGGGGGGGGAGGGGAGAGAAAGGGGCGGTTCATTTGGGGGCACAAAAAATGTACATTTGATAGACCTATTCAAAAACTGTAATTAGGCCGCCATTTAAAAAAAATAATTCTTATAATATTTGAAATTTCGTACCCTTTCTGACCTGTTACTTCAGGGCCGAGATAAGAAGCCCCTAACATTCGGGGGGCTCCATAACATTCGAAATTTGCGTTGAAAAAAAAAAATGATTCACTTTCAGTCCTTTTATGAAAGTGAACATGATTTCAAATGATAAAATACCTTTCAAACAGCTTGATTTTTTTTTCTCGACGTTATAAAGCGTATTTTTTAAAATCATATTTTATAATCAAATTTTAATGTCATTTTTTTTTAAAGCTTCAAATTTCTTTTGCGTGTCCTTCAACATATTGTTTACATTTCTTTAATTTCGTTTTTCATAAAAATGTTTAGAGTTTTGTTGGTTTAGTTTGATATCTTATTCAAATGTAAGGTAGACTAGACACAATTTACGTTAGTAAAGTAAAGTTCCCTTACCCCCTATAGGTCCATCATGGCTGATCAACTGTAGAATGTATATGTTTCTGTCTCCATAGCATATGGAGGGATTGTGTGGTTGGTACAACGCCCAGACGCCTTTACTTCCCCAACTTAAAGTCAGGTACCCATTTAAAGCTGGGTGAACTAGTGGGACTTAACACGAAATTCCATCAGGAAAAATTCCCTCTACAATTTAAGACTACACACAATTTAGGGTTGACTAAAATAATGAGTAATAACATGAATAATAGTGAAATATTGGGGAAGTTTATTCGTAAAATTAACGGTAATGAAGAAGTTTGACCTTGTTTCGATTGCCTGGATGTCATTTTATTTCCTTTATTTGAACTAGATCTCAGACATTGAGTTTAGCTGTGAGGTTACATTTACTTGTTGTTATCAATCAATGATTACATTCAGCATATATAATAATTAATTGAAATGAGTGTTGCTTTGTTTTTTGATTAATGTGGAGTAAATGAATACTGTTAAACAAGAATGAAGTGTCCCTGGTTTGGACCAATTGATATTTCAAGTCATGGCAAAGTCCCCTCCATTTCTCCCGTTGTGCCTCGATGGACACTGAGCACGATCGGCTTTTGTGAGGGATGAAAGAAGAGCGCCGTAAAAAAAAGGTCCCATTAGTGATTTATATGAGCCAAGGGATTTCGTCTCATTTGTTACGCACAAAAGAATACCGCTTGTTCTAGTGACCTGCACTTTCCTTGGTTTTGTCTTGGTCGTTAAAATAATTAATGTGATCCAAGTTAATTATTAATTGTTCTCAACATATTTAATAGTCTTCGTCTGTATTTCTTCACCGGGCATTTTTTTTTTAAAAGAAACGAAATGCCACTACTGATGTGCAGGCTAAATGTGTTTATTTTAATCCTGCTGTCATGTGATGACACGTGTGTTGTGTTAGAATTCCTCATGTCATGCGCTTTTGATGCGTGAAGTTGACCTTCTTGACCTTATATGTAGACAAGTGGTTCTCAAACCTTGCTTTGATACCTCAGAGATGTCTCTTGCATTTATCGGACATCCACACAGATGTTTAATGATTATTTCCATTCGTATGTGTTATTTCGTCTGGTGACATCATTTGCATACCATGTGGTACCCGCATTTTAAACTTAAGTACAATAGGCCAACCTTTGTTCACTTACAGTACTTCAGTCAATATTGGCATTTTACAGAAATACGATTCTGTACATGGGGAAACAAACTTTTTTTTTTACTTAAAGTATTTATCTAACATACATTTTACTACATGGATTTTAAAAAATGAAAAGAAAATTATGAAGCAAGTCAATTCAATTAAGATCTTAATATTCAGGCATTCTTCAGAGATTACAAGCCTAAGACATTGTTATTGATATTTTTCGAACTTTTTTTTTCTCACCTATGTTTGTTAAACTTGACTAAATTAAAGATTGTGTACACTGACCAGAACGTTCATTGATGTCTATTATAAGGGTGGGCAGTAGGGTGATAACAAAAAAAATATTTTTATGAAACCATTTGCAATCGAGGAACTTTTATGTGTAATCTAAGAATATAAATTGCATTTTTGATTTTTTTAAAAAAAGTTCCCCCACCTTCCCCTTTTTCGGAAGAAAAAAGTGAAAAAAGAGTAATAATAATAACTAATCAAATTTTATTAACAAATAAGATATAGATCAGTTAGCAATATGTACAGAATGTACAAGAAATGTGTAAAACATATTTTTCCTATGAACTTCAGATTCAAAAATTCAAATTTTCTCGATTTCGCATGAAGTTCCTCCATCAGTTTTACAGCACGTTCTTGCCTTTTACCCTGATGAGTGGGGTAAACAGTTCATTGAAGGACGCTTCATTGTAGTGTTTCAAATGGATTCAAGCATTTGCCCGTTCATAGCAGATGAAGTTGCAAGCAGAAGCGATGATGTTGCGCCACTCTGGTATCAGAAATAATGCTATAATAGTATATATCGCATGTGAGTTCCATCGTGCCTAGTGTAAATTTGGTAGTTTCTTCCAGATGATGCGAGGCCAACGTGAAGTTGTTTTGTAATGACGTTATGCCTGACATAATTCATAAAAAGAACTTAAAATCATCTAGCCATCCAGGGGTCTCGCCTGTGCTAACATCATCTGTCACAACGAGGCGGTAATCAGCCTGAAGAGTGGCATAGTTTTGCGTAAATTTGTCAATGAAGGAATAGTTGATTTCTGGTTTGCTCGTTGGCTCTTGAAAAAGAAAATTCATGACATGTTTCAGAAAGAGGTCGAGTACCGGGTAAATGGTGCTGACAGCCAATATATTGTGCCTCCTGAAAGCCCTTGCTCAAGACATCATCCTGTATGAGCTTTACAATCCCGTGCAAACGACCAGTATTTACTGTGGTCGTGTCGCATATTATCACGCATATATTTTTCCAAGCATCATATTCATCAATTAGCTGATGTAGTTCCTTGTGAATGGCCGCGGCAGAACCACTCTCACATTTAAAAATACCGAGTTTGATTTCGATTGTCATATTTTCAGCAGAACTACTTGATACTCTTCCCCTTGCACTCTTTTACCATCAAACTGGAGACAATAGGGTTCTTTGCTTTGAAGTTTTTGAAAAATTTAGGTTTTCATTTTCCGTCCTTCAGAGATTACTCGTTTCCAAACACTGGCCTGACTTGGAACCGGCACATCATGACCCTGTTCAGCAATGATTGCAAGAACGCCATATGCTTTATGTGTAGAAATATTGTTTTTCAGTACTGGCAAACCCTCTGTTGTAGTGCTTGCTCTTTGGTATTTCGGTTTGCATTCAGGAGAAGATGACGTGGAAGAATATGTTGTCAAGTCGGGTGAAGAAGCAGAGGTTTCAGAATCCGAAGAATCTGAGACAGTTGTATTTATTTGTGTAGGTTGTGAGACAGTTGTATGTGTTTGTGTAGGTTGCGATTGAGAAGAGCTCGCTTGAGATTGAGTTTTGGATAGTCGGATTTGTTTTCTTGGGTGGGTTGATTCCAAAGGGGCTTGTTTGACCATTGAATAACCAATCTTTCCTCTACTCTTAACTTGCCTCTGGTAGAGCTCTTTATCCTCTTTGCTTTTCCATTTTCCATTGACGTTGGTGACATCAAATAACTTGGAAAGTGTTGGAGTAAATTTAACAGACGGTTTCTTTTTTTTGTCATATAAATCAAACATACAATTGAGTTTCATTCTGATTAGTGTGCTGGATAATAGTGGAAGTCTAGAATTTCCCTCCAGAGCAATTCTATATCCGTAATAATAATTTTGATTCGATTCAGTCGCCGTTTCTGGCTATTGAACAGAAAAGTGAAGTTTCCAAGAATTTGACGGTTTGTGGGCATCCGTGTGAGATTTATTAGCTTTTCAACATATGGAATTATCGGATCCCTATTCTGTTTAGAAGATGAGGGTAGATGCCTTGTTTATAAACAAATGGAAACAACTGACTGGAATGTGCTTAACAGCAGTCTAGTAAGTCATGTAAAAATTCAGTGTTAAATTAAAACCGATGGTCAAACTGCGCGATATGTGAAAACAAAAATGAAAAGGTGGGGGAACTTTTTTCAATTTAAAAAAAAAATAATGTTGCTACTGTCATCTACATACAATTGTTCCTCGAATGTAAGGGGTTTCAGTTTCGTTACGAAAAACAATGAAAATAGTTATCACCCTAGTGGGCAGCCATGGTCGTTTGCAGACTTAAAAAAAATTGTCTCTGATCGATTCTCGGTGCTTATATATGAAACAATTTGCTCAACATTATTTCATGATGCTCACGTGCAGACTTTTAAAAATAAATTCCACACGGGGCGCTTTTAATACTAGTTACCTTTTAATGCTATTTACCTTATAATACTAGTTACCTTTTAATACTAGTTACCTTTTAATACCAGTTACCTTTTAATGCTAGCTACCTTTTAATACCAGTTACCTTTTAATACCAGTTACCTTTTAATACCAGTTACCTTTTAATACCGGTTACCTTTTAATACCAGTTACCCTTTAATACCGGTTACCTTTTAATACCAGTTACCTTTTAATACCAGTTACCTTTTAATACTAGTTACCTTTTAATGCTAGCTACCTTTTAATACTAGTTACCTTTTAATACCAGTTACCTTTTAATACCGGTTACCTTTTAATACTAGTTACCTTTTAATACTAGTTAGGCCTACGCTACTCAGTTACTGTGTGGTTGTTTCTTTGATTAGATTTGCACATTTTAAGAATAGAAGGTGTAATCTCCACTCTAAGAAATAAAACCAAGAATTCATAATATCTATAATGATTTTTATTGCAAAAAAAAGTATTGTAATAAATATAAAACAATAATGCAAATTTTTTTTTAGATGAAATTAAAAAAAAACAGAATTTTCAAGTTGAAAACCGGTGTTAATAATAAATAGTGTATAACTTGTTGATATTTTATCAATCAACTCCTGAAAAAAAAAGAAAATTTGATTGTTTACATAGTGGAGTCCATTTTTGAGGTGTTTTAGACGATTCCCCGTGTTTTATATTGGATAATTTTGTCATGTCTACTCATTATGCTTTAACAAAAAAACGTTTGATTTAACAAGTCTGTCACGTGAGTTGTTGATTTAAGTCAGGAATGAGGGACTTTGTCTGAGGAACAAGAGAAAACAAAAAGTTAATCAAATAATAATGTGACAATGATACTCGTGAATATTTTAAATCTAAAATAGTCTTGAAACAAAAGTATTGGTGATATAGTAATAACTTGTCAATACTTGTTAATCCTCAGTCCCATTATAATGCCATTCATATATAAGAATTAAATAATCCGCCTGGGGAGGGGGGGGGAGGGTGTAACTAGAAAAAAATGCCAGGGGTATTTTCTCTTAGGTAAAGTAATCATTTTTAGTGGAAAATATAATGCTTAGGATTATCTAGCTGTTACCCTGTTCTACATAATACTCAATGACCCACATAGGCCCATACAATTACCATTTCATTTACCCTCACATTATCTCTCACGTTTACCCTAACATTTACTTACACACTTAAATAAATCTCTGATATATATTTAAATCTAAATTACACTGTCATATGGAAAAAAGGGTATCAGTACAATTGCATTAGTCTAATTATATTATTCTCTAGCTGTACCCTGCAAAATATTTGCATAGAGTTATATCCTCTTAGGCGATTTTTTTTTCATGATTGTATTTTAAACTGGAATACTGTTATATTAATTCTTTACTTTCGATTTAACGCAGCGCCCAAATCGCTATTATTATATTATATATCTAAAAATATCATATGAAATAGACTTTGGCATTTGACATTACCCAACATTCTTTTCCCACAGGATAGACAATGTGTGAATTGATTGGAGCATTCGTTACAATAGTACATCTCTCCACACGGTAGAAATAAATCTCGAATTGGGACAATGGTACACACTTTACACGCCAACATTTGTTGTAACGCTTGGTTTTCACGATGAAGTAAACTGTTTGATATATTTCATAGTGACACACTTTCTGGGGATAATGCAAGATTTATATGTCAAATTATAGATAAATATGTATTGTATAAAGATAAAGAGGGGGAATAAACACAGACAGATAGGTTGATAGCTAGAATGATAGATTGTAAGATAGATAGCCAGACACATTAATTGATATGGCGAGAGTAATTAGTAATTAGGAAAAAAATCATATAAGAATACTATAATGTATAAAAACAACAACATATAAATCTGAGAAAGATGACCATTGATTGTTCTGTATATCTACCGATGTGTATTGCAGCCACATCTGAATGAGTTATTCTATCTGTATCATGTAGGGGGACGGATGGTCGTGTGGTAAAGCGCTCTACTGTCGACGTGAAGGTACCTGGTTCGATCTCTGGTGAGGACCAAGGAAAATTTTCAGGTCTTGGCTCAAGTTCCCGATATATCTCCCGTGGTGCCTCCATGGCCATTGCACTATCGGCTATGGTGGGGATGAAAGAAGGACACCATAAAAACTGTCCCATTAGTGGTTTATAGGATCTAAGAGATCTCATCTAATCCTTACAGAGACTTTACACATCTGTATCATGTGAATACACAACGACTCAATTAATTGCAATGTTATTTTTTGCTCTTACTTTGTTGGCTACACGTATGTTTTATATCTAAATACACCATATACAGTCATTTATACAGATGCGTCAACCAAAACCGTTCTTATTGATAGGCGATCCAGGAGGCTTACTTGAGCCCCATCTACAGAGAGGGCTTCAAAATATACATTTACCCAAACCCTTTCAACATGTATCTGCCAAGGGCCTCCTAAGTATACCTTTGCTTAGAGACCCCCACAAATCACCTTTACCTAGCGTCCCCCAAAACGTGAAAATGGGTTTGTTTGTGAAGTCCCTGTAAGGATGAGATGAAATCTCTTGGATCCTATAAACCACTAATGGGACGGTTTTTATGGTGCCCTTCTTTCATCCCCACCATAGCCGATAGTACAAATGTCCATGGAGGCACCACGGGAGATATATCAGGAACTTGAGCCAAAACCTGAAAAATTTCCTTGGTCCTCACCGGGGATCGAACCAGGTACCTTCAGGTCGACAGTCAAGCGCCCTACCATCTGCATTTAGCTTTACTTTGAGCCGAAAATTGTTTACTTACGTAACTGATGATTTCAACCGACCATTAAAAAAGTAAAGTTCCTAAAGGGCCATCGGGGCAGATGAAAAGTAGAATTCATCTGTTTCTATAACCTCGAAATATGACAGGATTGTGTGTGGTTAGCACAAAGCCCAGCCGCCTTTACTTTCCCCAACTTAAGTCAGGTACCCATTTAAAGTTTGGTGAACTTTGCACCAAATTTCACCTGGAAATTTCCATGGGCCTCACCGAGGATCGAACCCATGACTCTCAGGTTGACAGTCGAGTATCTACACCACTCGGCCATCCGTTCCACCACTAATAGAATTAACTCAGCTGTAATGTTGAGCAGCTGGCACCTCTTCAATTTGTAACAAAATTTTTTTGTATGCTTTTTTTTCTTTTTTTTTTATTTCTTTACCTTTTTAAAGTTGATTTAATTGATTAATCTTCGTCGTTACAACTTAATGCACAAAATGCACTGCAGCAAATGGTAAATTTATTATGATTAAATACAAAAAGATATTTATTAAAATGAATTTGTAATTTTTTTTTTCATTTTCCATTGAATCACGCAAACATACATAAGTTAGAAGAAAAAAAAACAAGTTTAAGATATCAATCATTTAGAGTTACCAGTAATTGGTTCTAAAGCCTCATTATAAACGCAGCTCTATTGTTTATTTCTTAGCAAAGCCAGCAGATGGGAACATGTAGGTTGTGTTCTTGTGTTCTCTATGTTGGTCAGTATCTCTCGTGTTCTTTATGAATGCCATCTCCAGATTTTCATGACGTCAGGCCAAGGTCACTAAGAGTAACCTGTTGATGTAGACATAATTGATAATTATTGAGTTTTGCAAACAATCAACAACTATTGAATTTCAGGGAGAACAAAACAAAGAAATTGAGCGGGGTCAAGTAGATCTTGGGGACTTTTTTTCAGATCAAATACAACCATCTTAACTAAATCGCTATATAAACTAACTGTATAGCACAGGCTTATGACACTGAACATGTGTACGAGTTTTGCCCATGCACTAAAAAGCTATTTATTTCTCCGCGGGTAATTGTTATGGACTTAGTAGTTAGTGGAAACTACACGTGAATATTTTTTGTGTCAGTCTGCGATTCCCTTACTCTGAGTAGAGATTTCCTTTAAACATTTTCATGTGTAGCCTACGTTTACCCCAATCCTATGATAGACTTTCATATAAATACTTTAATATCAAAACATAAAACAATAAAAAGAAAGAGGCATATTTCTCAAACATTTTCAAAATGGACCTAGCAGATATTGAAACCAAGTCCTTTAAATAGGTTTAAGCTATTAAGCTTTACGTTAATTACTTTCTCATTTCGGTTTTTAAACTTTAAGAATTACAGATACATGTCTTAATCATGCCAAATGATGTCATCCCAAATAAAATTAAAATGTGCTAAAGATGTTAACATTTCATTTGCATTTATAATGAGAACTATGGTATCTACATTTGTATTGGTTGAAATGTGTTCTACAGAGTGATCACTAAATCCCTAATCTCCATCTTTAGGAATATTGACTTTAAAAAGCAAGCCATTGTTTGGTAGGACTGGACATCAGAGAAATTCTTCTCGATATTTCAAAGCATGTTTCCATTTCCCGACATCCTGTCTGAGGCTGCCTTGGTTTGATTAGACTCTGATAGAGTTCTAGTATCTTTAAGTACAAGGAAAACAGGCTATAAAACAGTGTGTTTTATCATTAAGATTAGTACAGATATTGTTTTTCTTAATTATAAAACTAGTGATTTAAGTAATTTAAAAAATCTATCAACAGCTCATATTAAATGTCAACTTACTTTCTGAATTGCCAGCAAAAACATTGTTGGTATCTATGTTGGTCCTGTGTTCAGTATTGAGCGATTGGTCACACTGGCTGGTATGAAGAAAATCACTGTTGGACGAAACATTGCTGTTGCCAACTTCGATAAATTCACATGATAGACTTCAATGGAAGGTTCAGATATAAAACGAGCTAACTCAACGGAGTTGTCAGAACCAACGCACGTGACAGATACTCCTCGTCCAGGGTAGAAGAAACCACTGGATGACAACTGAATGAATAATACAGAGCCTGGTCTCTCCATGTACAGTAACGGTCGGTAAGAGGCCAGAAGTTTAACAGTAGACACCGGACGTAGAGTGTAGTTTGTGTACTTTTTTACATCATTTCAGGTAGACACCAGACATAGAGTGTAGTCTGTGTACTTTTTTATATCATTTCAGGTAGACACCGGACAACAATGTAGTTTGTTACTTTATTGCATCATTACAGGAAGACAAATGCAAATTTATTAAATTGCGGGAAGATATCCTCGTTAAAGGTAGTCGTTGGATTGAGCCAACAAAATGCTGACACAAACTATTCTTTGGCTCAGTTACGTTCTTGGAAACAAAAGTTGAAAAAAGGAAGACTTTCAGCATTTGAGAAAAAGAAAAGGGAATTAAAAATAATTGTAAGATAGAAGAGGAGACAATGTTTACGATGTAATTGATGAGGGTGAATATTCCGAACTAGTCAGGCAACGCCAAGAAGATGATTGGATTATCGATTAATACTGTTGAGAATGGCAGAAAGATATTGAATGACGAAATGGATGAGGATTCTCCACTTCATCACTCTAAGAAGAAAAAGCAAGAGGAAAAAAAGAAAAAGATTATTGTTTATCCTGGAGCTAAACCGAACCTAGATATCAAGTCAAAGTTTGCACCTGCAGCTGACAAGGTAAAAGTTAAACCTAAGAGAGACGTCCGCCTGACTAATGATGATATGTTGGAGGACTTGCTTTACCAGATGTATAGCACAAAAAATTCAACGAGCTCAACATTATTGAAACCAGTTGGCATTCAGAAAAAAATGTACAATCTCAAAAGAGAGCTGCTCAAAAACCATTCAAGGTAGAGTGTGTTAAAACAATTTTAAGGTAGAGTCTGTTAAAAACCATTTAAGGTAGATCTGTTAAAAAGCATTCAAGGTAGAGTCTGTTAAAAACCATTCAAGGTAGAGTCTGTTAAAAACCATTCAAGGTAGAGTCTGTTAAAACCATTTTAAGGTAGAGTCTGTAAAAAACCATTCAAGGTAGAGTCTGTTAAAAACCATTCAAGGTAGAGTTTGTTAAAAACCATTTTAGGTAGAGTCTGTTGAAAACCCAAAGCCTGATATATGAAATAAAACAAATAAATGGGAATTGTCTTATCATGAGTTTACAAGAAAAACTTTGGTTGAAGAGATAAAAACTGAAACTGAAGTGTCGGAAGATCCTTCAGATGTTAAAAGTCTTTCAATGATTTGTCTGGAATCGACTTTGATTTTGAGATGTCAAAAAAAGCCAAAAATATCTGATGTAAAAGCCTTAGGCCTATATCTCAGAGAAATCAGTTAATAGATTCAGTGAAGAAAATTTCATGGTTGGGTGGCAGCACCAAAGTGAACAACATGAAACACCATTTGAATTACAGGATGATTCTTCTCAACTGCCTTTGGTAAAAACAGTTCAAATGAATTATGTCTTCGTTTTTAACTGGCTAGATGACTTTGACTTATCATAAGCCAGGTACAGTCTACCTTTTTGGTAAAGTTCATTTAGTGCAGTTCAATGCATATGTCAGTTGCTGTATATCTCTTAAGACTATCGAAAAGAGTAACGAATGTAAATTTGAAGAAAGTCAAGAAACAGCGGAAGATGTAACTATGGCAATGGTTTATGAAGAGTCTAATGCATTGGCAGAGAAGTACAAGATTGACAAAATCATATTCATGAAATTGAAAAAGAATTATGCCTTTGAGACGTTAGACATCCCAGTGGAAGTTAAATATTTAGAACTTCGATATGCCGGTGAATTACCAGCTCTCCCATCCGATCTCAAAGGATAAACTTTCAGTCACGTATTTGGGACTGATACATCCAGTTTAGAGCATCTTTTATTAAATCAGAAGCTGATAGATCCAGCTTGGCTTGCTTTGAAAAAAAAATCCTCAAATTCAGACTGTATCTACAAGTTGGTGTAAACTTGAGGCTGTGATAAGAAAATCTGAATATGTTTTGCAGAGCGAAGACTGCATTCTTTCACCACCATTGTGGTTTAAACATGAAAACATTACTTAATCCTAAAACAAGATAGAATCAGATTATAACTATTACATCCATAATACATAAAAAGTTTTACATGGAAAAGGTCAGCTTTAAAACGAACATTTTAAACCACATTTCTCTGTCATCAGCAAACTCGCAAAGTTTATTTATCAATTGGATTTTAAAGATCTAGCTAAAAAATGAAAGTTGACATCATACCAGGGAGAGAGAGAGGTTTACTCGGATATTTATTGCCAAAATACACACATTTGATTCATTTTTTTAATGTGGGTACTGATATATTGGGACGGATGGCCGAGTGGTGTAGATACTCGACTGTCGACCTGAGAGTCCTGGGTTCGATCCCCGGTGGTGAGGCCCATGGAATTTTTCCGGGTGAAATTTGGTGCAAAGTCGTCCCACAAGTCCACCCAGCTTTAAATGGGTACCTGACTTTAAGTTGGGGAAGTAAAGGCGGCTGGGCTTTGTGCTAACCACACAATCCCTTCATATGCCGAGGTTATAGAAACAGATGAATTCTACACTTCATCTGCCCCGAAGGCCCGTTAGGGCTAAGAAGGGAACTTTACTTTTACTGATATATTAGGGTTTGATATTGATTGGCTACTTTATCGCATTACAGCCAATAAAATACCGCATTGGTAAAAACAATTAGCACATTGAAGCGCACTGTTCTGCTTAAAGTCATAGTAGGTCAACTTTTGAAGAAAAATCAGTTTTTGGACGCTTGATGAGTTAATTTGCTGTCGTCGATATGATCTTAATGAATTGGTTAGCAATGTTTTAAAACGTAAACGTGAGGAAATTGATCCAGGATAAGAGCCATAAAGTCACAACCTTCTACTGCAGCTCTGTTGTCTAGAGGTATGTTGTGGCCACCAAAGGGTCCACGTTATTGGACATACATTATTTACTTAAACAGGAGTAACAACATACTAAGTATATTAATGAAGAAGAATTTTTCGACAGGAAATACAAATATGTGTTTAGTACAACAACAAGAGAATTAAATATATATATAACGAAATCGATGAATCTACTATCACATTTTATAAACAGAGTTAAAGTTAAGTAATATGCTTAGAATCTAATATCACATTTTATAAACAGAGTTAAAGTTAAGTAAGATGCTTACAACAACAGAATTACACTCCTTGTCCACTGGAAACACACACACCTCCGCACACTTCTAGCAGGACATCATCAGACCACCATCCTCTTCTCCAGCGCCGCCGCTGACCGGGATATCAGAGACAGGGCCGGCCTTAGAGGAATAGCTTCGAATTGGGCCCCGCGCCTGAAAGGGGCCCAGCAATCTACATTTATCATTAATAGTTGTTATTGTAAAAAAAGAAATTTAAAGAAAAGTCTCGCAAACATCCGTTAAATTGGGCCCCACATATCGTAGGCCGGCCCTGCTCAGAGGGGGCCAGCATAGATTAAACATATGTGCTTGGTAAGTCCCTCCCGCTTCACTCCGGTACCAACTAAGTTATAGCCCACCGAGGATCAGTCATATCAGATATAATTTGTGTTTATAGGGCGACTTCCTGACCTACGTCCACTTCTTACCAAGAAATAATTTGAAAGAAAACAAGTCACGATAATTTAAAAAAAACAAAAAACTAACCGTTTTGAAAACATAATGTTTTTAAAAAATTGCAAAAAAAAATTTAACCTTAAATTTAAATAGCAGAATTTATGTGGCAATGAAATTCGCTCTGATGTCAGATCAATCGGCACCTTTCCATTTCCAATCTCCAGCAATTGAAGTGAGAATATCTCAGTTGGAAACACATATCTGTTGTTTTATTCATCCAAGGGAAGTAGCCAATTTATTAGTGTTGTTCGTACATTTTAACACGGTTAGATCCCTTGGCTAGTAGAAAGAGAATTTATTTTGACTCATATTTGTTAAAAATAAATAAATTGCAAAATTAATTATTGAATAATTCCTTGTCATTGTTTGGCTATATTAATAATACTTGGCCTAGAAATTTAGTAAGTTTAATTATCTGGTCACTGGGAGGAATTGGGATATGGCAGATGAGAAATATTTCAGACGATAGATTATTGATGACATACAACTTTAGATTTTATTACAATGAGGACGTGATTTTCATCTCACATCAATTATACTATGTATGTATTTCTTATTCAACAGTTAAATTAATATATATATATATATATATATATATATATATATATATATATATACATAAAATCTTTGACTCAGTGATTTACAACGGTTTATATGTGTTACGTCTCACACATATCTGTGGACATTTAATTTATAAATACACACTGGAAAGACTGTGTAGTTTGTGCACTTTATTGCATCATTACAGGAAGACAAATGCAAATTTATTAAATTTCGGGAAGATATCCTCGTTAAAGGAAGTCGTCGGATTGAGCCAACAAAACCTGACACGAACTATTCTTTGGCTCAGTCACGTGTTAGGAGAATAAAAATTGAAAAAAGGAAGACTTTCAGCATTTGAGAAAAAGAAAAGGGAATTAAAAATAATTGTAAGATAGAATAGGAGACAATGTTTACGATGTAATTGATGAGAGTGAATATTCCGAGCTAGTCAGGCAACGCCAAGAAGATGATTGGATTATCGATTGATGAAGTTGAGAATGGTAGAAAGACATTTAATGATGCAATGGATGAGGATTCTACACTTCATGACTCAAAGAAGAAAAAAGCAAGAGAAAAAAAGAGAAAGATTATTGTTTGTCCTGGATATAAACCGAACCAAAATATCAAGTCAATGTTTGCAGCTGCAGCTGACGATTTAAAAGTTAAACCTAAGAGAGATGTCTGCCAGACGAAAGATAATATGATAGAGGACTTGCTTTACCAGATGTATAGCACAAAAACTTCAAAAAGCTCAACATTATATAAACCAGCTGGAATTCAGAAAAATGTACAATCTCAAAAGAGAGCTGGTTAAAAACCATTCAAGGTAGAGTATGTTAAAAACCATTTTAAGGTAGAGGCTGTTAAAAACCTATAACGTGATATATGAAATAAAACAAATGAAAAGGGAATTGTCTTTCATGAGTTTCCAAGAAAAACTTTGGTTGAAGGTGTAGAGATAAAAACTGAAACTGAAATATCGGGAGATACATCAGATGTTAAAAATCATTAAATTGATTTGTCTGGAATGGACTTTGATGTTGAGATGTCAGAAACAGCCCACATATCTGATGTAAAGCCTAATATCTCAGAGAAAGCAGTTAATAAATTCAATGAAGAAAATTTCATGTTTGGGTCGCAGCACCAAAGTGAACAACATGAGACACCATTTGAATTGCACGATGATTCTGCTCACTTGCCTTTGGTAAAAAAAAAACCAGTTCAAATAAATTATGTCTTTCATTTTTAACTGGCTAGATGACTTTGACTTATCATCAGATGTAACTATGGCAATGGTTTATGAAGAGTCTAATGCATTGGCAGAAAAGTAAAAAAAAATTGACAGTTTCATATCCATGAAAGTGAAAAAGAATTATGCCTTTGAGACGTTAGATATCCCAGTGAAAGTTAAATATTTAGAACTTCGCTATGCTGGTGAATTACCAGCACTCCCATCCGATCTCAAAGGATAAACTTTCAGTCACGTACTTGGGACTGATACATCTAGTTTAGAGCATATTTTATTAAATCAGAAGCTGATAGATCCAGCTTGGCTTGCTTTGAAAAAAAATCCTCAAATTCAGACTGTATCTACAAGTTGGTGTAAACTTGAGGCTGTGATAAAAAAATCTGAATATGTTTTGCAGAGCGAAGACTGCATTCTTCCACCACACTTGTGGTTTAGACATGAAAACATTACTTAATCCTAAAACAGGATAGAATCAGATTATAACTATTGCATTCATAATACATAAAATGTTTTACATGGAAAAGGTCAGCTTTAAAACGAACATTTTCAACCACATTTCTCTGTTATCAGCAAACTCGCAAAGTTTATTTACCCATATAATTTTTAAGTTAAAAAATGGCTAAAAAATGAAAGTTGACATCATACCAGGGAGAGAGAGGTTTGCTCGGATATTTATTGCCAAAATACACACATTTGATTCATATTTTAATGTGGGTACTGATATATTTGGGTTTGATATTGATTGGCTTCTTTATCGCATTACAGCCAATAAAATACCGCATTGGTAAAAAACAATTAGCAACATTAAAGCGCACTGTTCTGTCTAAAGTCACAGTAGGTCAACTTTTGCTGAAAAATCATCAGTTTTTGGACGCTTGATGAGTTAATTTGCTGTCATCGATATGATCTTAATGAATTGGTTAGCAATGTTTTAAAACGTAATCGTGAGGAAATTGATCCAGGATAAGAGCCATAAAGTCACAACCATCTACTGCAGCTCTGTTGTCTAGAAGTATGTTGTGGCCACCAAAGGGTCCACGTTATTGAACATACATTATTTACTTAAACAGGAGTAACAACATACTAAGTATATTAATGAAGAAGAATTTTTCGACAGGAAATACAAAAATGTGTTTAGTACAACAAGATAATTAAATATATGTATAACGAAATCGATGAATCTAATATCACATTTTATAAACAGAGTTAAAGTTAAGTAAGATGCTTAGAATCTAATATC
The DNA here is from genome assembly GCA_021962125.1 of Bulinus truncatus. Taxonomy (NCBI): domain Eukaryota; kingdom Metazoa; phylum Mollusca; class Gastropoda; family Planorbidae; genus Bulinus; species Bulinus truncatus. Next base: position 3,937,096 of record JAGDYQ010000060.1, on the reverse strand, counting down.
ACATTTTATAAACAGAGTTAAAGTTAAGTAAGATGCTTACAACAACAGAATTACACTCCTTGTCCACTGTAAACACACACACCTCCGCACACTTCTAGCAGGACATCATCAGACTACCATCCTTTTCTCCAGCGCCGCCGCTGACCGGGATATCAGAGGCAGGGCCGGCCTTAGAGGAATAGCTTCGAATTGGGCCCCGCGCCTGACAGGGGCCCAGCAATCTACATTTATCATTAATAGTTGTTATTGTAAAAAAAGAAATTTAAAGAAAAGTCTCGCAAACATCCGTTAAATTGGGCCCCACATATTGTATGGCCGGCCCTGCTCAGAGGGGGCCAGCATAGATTAACCATATGTGCTTGGTAAGTCCCTCCCGCTTCACTCCGGTACCAACTAAGTTATAGCCCACCGAGGATCAGTCATATCAGATATAATTTGTGTTTATAGGGCGACTTCCTGACCTACGTCCACTTCTTACCAAGAAATAATTTGAAAGAAAACAAGTCACGATAATTTAAAGAAAACAAAAAACTAACCGTTTTTAAAACATAATGTTTTTAAAAAATTGCAAAAAAAAAATTAACCTTATCATGTTTAAATAGCAGAATTTATGTGGCAATGAAATTCGCTCTGATGTCAGATCAATCGGCACCTTTCCATTTCCAATCTCCAGCAATTGAAGTGAGAATATCTCAGTTGGAAACACATATCTGTTGTTTTATTCATCCAAGGGAAGTAGCCAATTTATTAGTGTTGTTCGTACATTTTAACACGGTTAGATCCCTTGGTTAGTAGAATGAGAATTTATTTTGACTCATATTTGTTAAAAATAAATAAATTGCAAAATTAATTATTGAATCATTCCTTGTCATTGTTTGGCTATAATAATAATACTTGACCTAGAAATTTAGTAAGTTTAATTATCTGGTCACTGGGAGGAAGTGGGATATGGCAGATGATAAATATTTCAGACGATAGATAATTGCTGACTGACAACTTTAGATTTTATTACGATGAGGACGTGATTTTCATCTCACATCAATTATACTATGCATATATTTCTTATTCAACAGTTAAATTAAAATAAATAAATAAATATATACATAAAATCTTTGACTCAGTGATTTACAACGGTTTGTATGTGTTACGTCTCATACAAATCTCTGGACATTTAATTTATAAATACACACCGGAAAGACTGTGTAGTTTGTGCACTTTATTGCATCATTACGGGAAGACAAATGCAAATTTATTAAATTGCTGGAAGATATCCTCGTTAAAGGAAGTCGTCGGATTGAGTCAACAAAATACTGACACAAACTATTCTTTGGCTCAGTCACGTGTTAGGAGAGGAAAAGTTGAATAAAGTAAGATTTTCAGCTTTTGAGAAAAGGATAAGGGAATTAAAAATAATTGTAAGATAGAAGAGGAGACAATATTTACGATGTAATTGATGAGAGTGAATATTCCGAGCTAGTCAGGCAACGCCAAGAAGATGATTGGATTATCGATTGATGAAGTTGAGAATGGTAGAAAGATATTTAATGATGAAATGGATGAGGATTCTCCACTTCATGACTCTAAGAAGAAAAAAGCAAGAGGAAAAAAAAGAGAGATTATTGTTTATCCTGGAGCTAAACAGAAGCAAGATATAAGTCAGTGTTTGCACCTGCAGCTGACGAGGTAAAAGTTAAACCTAAGAGAGACGTCTGCCTGACTATTGATGATATGTTGGAGGACTTGCTTTACCAGACGTATAGCACAAAAATATTCAAAGAGCTCAACATTATATAAACCAGCTGGCATTCAGAAAAATTTACAATCTCAAAAGAGAGCTGGTTAAAAACCATTCAAGGTATAGTCTGTTAAAACCATTTTTAGGTAGAGGCTGTTAAAACCCACAACTTGATATATGAAATAAACAAATGAAATGGGAATTATCTTATCAGGAGCTTCCAAGAAAAGCTTTGGTTGAAGATGTAGAGATAAAAACTGAAACTGAAATATCGGAAGATCCACCAGATGTTAAAAATCTTTAAATTGATTTGTCTAGAATCGACTTTGATGTTGAGTTGTCAGAAACAGCCGAAATATCTGATGTACAGCCTAATATCTCAGAGAAAGCAGTTAATAAATTCAGTAAAGAAAATTCCATGTATTGGTGGCAGCACCAAAGTGAATAACATGAGACACCATTTGAATTACAGGATGATTCTTCTCACCTTCCTTTGGTAAAAACAGTTCAAATGAATTATTACTTCGTTTTTAACTGGCTAGATGACTTTGACATATCATCAGCCAGGTACAGTCTACCTTTTTAGTAAAGTTTATTTAGTGCAGTTCCATGCATATGTCATTTGCTGTATGTCTTTTAAGAATATTGAAAGGAGAATGTTCATTCTTCCAAGAGTGAAGAATGCAAATTTTAAAAAAGTCATGAAACAGGGAGATGTAACTATTGCAATGGTTTATGAAGAGTCTAATGCATTGGCAGAGAAGTACAAGATTGACAAAATCATATTCATTAAAGTGAAAAAGAATTATGCCTTTGAGACGTTAGATATCCCAGTGGAAGTTAAATATTTAGAACTTCGCTATGCTGGTGAATTACCAGCACTTCCATCCGATCTCAAAGGAAAAACTTTACATCATACCAGGGAGAGAGAGGTTTACTGGGATATTTATTATCAAAATACACACATTCGATTCATATTTTAATGTGGGTACTGATATATTAGGGTTTGATATTGATTTGCTACTTTATCGCATTACAGCCAATAAAATACCGCATTGGTAAAAAACAATTAGCACATTGAAGCGCACTGTTCTGTCTAAAGTCACAGTAGGTCAACTTTTGCAGAAAAATCAGTTTTTGGACGTTTGATGAGTTAATTTGCTGTCTTCGATATGATTTTAATGAATTGGTTAGCAATGTTTTAAAACGTAAACTTGATGAAATTGATCCCGGATAAGAGCCATAAAGTCACAACCTTCTACTGCAGCTCTGTTGTCTAGAAGTATATTTGTGGAATTAAAGTATTTGTTGGAATTAACTTTAGATGTGATTTCTAAAATTTAGCATAATGTGTTTTCTTAAATATAATTCTGATTTCACATTGAACGTGTGTTTCCCGTTCTAACAAAGATCGTCTTGAAATATAGCTTGCCATTTATAGCTTCATGTGAATGAGAAGAATTTATTTAATTAGTTTAGGAATGAACGAGATATAAAAGAAGGGGGTACATAGAAGTCAAAAGTTTTTCAAGCCCTGGTTTATTACCAATAATTATAAAAAGTTCAATATTCATACCATCACTAAAGTAAAGAATACACTTTATGTGCTCAGATATAAACATATTTAAGGCAAACTTCAATAATAAAACTGATATTAAGCCATGAACATTTTTCTCTTCAATTTGAATACAAAGTCGAACCTTCACTTTTGAATTTTTTTCAAAAGAACAGTCAGCCCTTCTGTGAACTAATATCTCACAAGTTCTTAACTTTATTAAGTGAAATAGACAGTTGATCCGAAGTCTTCATTTAATTAATGATTGTGTTCATTTTTTTAAGATCAATTAATTTCGAATCTTTGAAGGGAAAAAAATAGTTATATATTTTAAATAACATCTTAAAATCGAACGAATAGTGTAAATAGATTCTTCCTAAAATCGAACAAACTACTACACCTCTGTCCATAAATAGTTTCTTAGAAAATGGCGTCCAAACATGAACTGTATACATAGACAGACATATATCTCCCTCTCTCTTGAAGTTTTACACGTGCAGACCCCCCCCCCCCCACACACACACACAAACACACTAACATATTGAATGTTAACTGAAAAATCACTAATGCAAACATTACGTGTAACTAAAAATAGCCTCCCGTACCACACATTACAAATATTTAGAATATCAACAGGTGAATACATATTATTAAAGCGAAAATTCCCTTAATGATTTACTGAAAATAGTGATAAATTAATTATTAGATACCATTTATCATTTTAAATGTTCGATAAGCATTTCGTTCTAACAATCCAAACTTCAATATATATTCTACTTGCACAACATCCGATGTCAATATATGTTAGTACACAAGCCTAACTAAATGAAATATATTAAAAAGGCTTATAGAGTCAAACCTCTGTTTACTAGCTAAATTTGGTCCCGCGCTGTGCTCGCATAATCCAAACATTTTGTATATCAAACTAGAAATGGAATACATTATAATTTCAGCATGCATATTTATATAGAAAACTATTTTTTTAAATAGAAAGTACAATTTTTTTCTTTCTAAATTCAAGGAAAATTATTTTAATTTTAATTCTCAAACAAAACAACGACAGCAGACTAACGGGGAAACAGAATAATAAATAATTAAACTTCTGTAGTTTTAATTTAGAATAATTTCTTAGTTAACACACAGGACATTTCGTTGTTAAAAAAGTGGTCAAAATTTGTTCTTTATTGTCGTCGAAGATTTTCATTCAATTTTTTTTTTGCTTTATATTCAAAATTAAATATTTATTGAATCTTAAATTAAAAAAGACGGTGCTAATCCTACTAATAAAGTGCTTATCTTGTCGTCCGTGCGCTATAGGAAAGCCGTCGATATAAATAATCTATTTTTTTTTTACTTTTCAGTTCATTTCTATAAAAGCGTTTTTTTTAACGCTTCATTTTGATTTTAACAATGAGAGAATTTAGGGTAAAACGTAACGGGTGACATAACTTAGCACACATATCTTTATCTAATGGTGTTTGGTTTGGTATGGTTGGTAGGTATGCTTTGGTTGATTTGGTTGGTTGATCGGTTGGTTTGTTTGGTTAGCTGGTTTGGCTGTTTGGTTTGGTTGGTTAGCGTTGACGGGTAAAACGTAATTTTTGACGGGTTTGGCTTGGTTGGGTTGGTTGGTTGGCTCAGTTGGTTATTTGGTTGATTGGTTAGCTGGTTTGGTTAGTTGGTTTGGTCGGTGGTTTGATTAGGTTGGTTTGATTGGTTGGTTCGGTTCGTTGGCTCGGTTGGTTTGTTTGGTTTATTGGTTAGCTGGTTTGGTTAGTTGGTTCGGTTGGTTGTTTGGTTTTGTTTGGCTGCTAAAACGGGTAAAACGTAATTTGTGACGTATGAAATGTAGGTCATTTCTACACATTAGGAAGGTGCATAAATCAGCACCACATTTAAAAATTCAGTATTTAAATTTATTAAGAAGGGGTTTCACATTACATCTAGATTTCCCGGGCAACGCCGAGCTTAATATCTAGTTAACGATATAACTATTTTGGTGTCGGTAGAGACTATATAACTAATTTGGCTAAAAATATGACTATTTTGTGGTGAACCATATTACTATTTTGTGACAGCGGTTGTGTAACTATATATCTATTTTGGTTTTACCAAGAGAAGTCTACCATAACAGTTCTATGGAATTATAAAGACGATAGCAGCGAAATGACTTTCTAATATTACTCAAAGTGGATAACTGTTTTTCTGTGTTCATTGAGCTGGTAAGATTTTTTTTTAAATACCAGTTTAGTCTATGTATACAAGTAATTTACTGCGGCCAAGAACTGTAATGCACTAATAAGCCCACTAATTCAGGCATCACATTTGTAGCCTAATTGTTATTCAAGCAATCCACTGTGGCCATGAGCTGTGAAGCACTAGTAAGCCTACACATCTAGCTGTATTATAACCATAACTAATATTAAAGAATGGCTATGAGTCGTTGAGCACACGTAAGCCCATATATCTATATATATATATATATATATATATTTATGAATAAGTCCTTGATCTCTAGGATGTAACAAAGTCCTCTCTCTGCGTGTCAACCAGTCTGATGGCATCTGTGAAGTAACACGCCTGGTCATCGTTACAATTTACACTCACGTTCTTGTATGTGTTTATGCCGCATTCTTGCGCATATAAAAAGACGTTACAGACTAACACTCTTTAAGTGTAATAACAAACTCTACTGTGCATACTTTCGTCAATGATCAAGAAAACAGACCGTTGAATAAACTGAGCAGCGAAAGACAGGTCAACAGAGGTCAAGTCCTACAGAATTGGGTCAAGTACTACACTGGACCAGAGACAACATTGTCCGGACGTATAGACAGGTCAACAATAACATTCCTTTCACCCTGTGTTTACATTCAAGTTGACTTGTGAGCCGGACAGAAGAAAAGTTTAGTAATGACAGTAATGCACATGTTTATTTTTATTTGTATGCTGTATTATTTACAATACTATTTCATTTCCATGATGATTAATTTTGTTGAGTACAATACTGCAAGACTGCGGATATTGGAGTGATTCATTAATTCCCATTTGTTTGTTTTTTTTTAAATTTCATTTATTGATAAGTATGATTTGTTGAGCAATTATTTGAGAGTTGTCGGAAAACCTATTTTTTTATTATAAAGTGTCTCATAGAGACATTTGATACTGACCCAGTTTTTATGAAAACTTAGTAAGAAGACATGTAAGGCAAGGAGGAAATAAAAATATCTCGAGTACAGTAACTCTGGGAGGCATTCGAAGAAAAATGAAAGAGATATGGATTACAAGGAGAAAAGTTGTCATTATTCATCGAAAAGAATATAGCAGAAGCCAGAGATAGAGAAGAAAGAGTAAATGAGAGTGAATCAAAGAAAGAACTACTAGAGATTAAAGCTCAATTACAGAGAGATAGACTTGATTTTGAATTACAAAGAGATAAACTTGATTTTGAATTACAGAGAGATAAACTTGATTTTGAATTACAGAGAGATAAACTTGATTTTGAATTACAGAGAGATAGACTTGATTTTGAATTACAGAGAGATAGACTTGATTTTGAATTACAGAGAGGTAGACTTGATTTTGAATTACAGAGAGATAGACTTGATTTTGAATTACAGAGAGATAGACTTGATTTTGAATTACAGAGAGATAAACTTGATTTTGAATTACAGAGAGATAGACTTGATCACGAATTAAAGATGGCTACTATTATGACCAATTCCAATGCTCACATCACAGAAGCAAGTCCAGAGGTACCAAGTGCTCAAATTTTGTTCAACAAATATAATCTTAAATTGCAATCTTGCGATGGCAAATCTAAGGACATTGACACATTTCTTTTTATTTTTGAACAGAAATGCAGAAGCAATAATGTGCCTAGAGCGCAATTGATAGATTTAATGAGTGAACTACTAAAAGGATATGCAAGAAGTGCACTTAGATCGATTCCAGACTACTATAATAAGTACTATGATGAAGTAAAACAGAAACTTCTGAAACACTTCAATAAAACAAAAGAATTCCACATAAAGAAGTTCCACTATTTAAAGCTGTCAAATCAAGAACAACCGCAGTATTTTATTGACAATGTAGTGTCAAGTTTAAAGTCCTGGCTGACGCTAGCAGAAATAGACCTAACAGATGCACAGACAGTAATATAAATGTTTGTGATTGACAAAGTATTGCAAATATGCACCAAAGATGTCTTTGCAATGATAAAACAGAGAAATGTGAAGACCATTGATCAACTAGTGAGAGCTTTAAGTGATTTTATGGACAGTCGTCCAGATGAAGAAACATGTAAAACTGAATTGTATGCAAATATAGGAACAGCCACCAGAGTAAATTCAATGTACCCAGTCAGAAAACCAATGAGCCAGAGACAAGAATATAATTCTACTGTAAGCTAAGAGGGCATCTTATCCGTGACTGTAGAAAGAGACAAAGATAATGTAAATCATACACAAGAGAGTATGACAACAAAAGAGTAAACGGTCATAAAGCCGACAAACGTCAAGCTAGTCAAAGCTACAACACTCAACAGTATCAAGGAAGACAGTCTCCTAACATCAGTCCACAGAGAAATTATACAGAGAGAACACGTACACTAGAAAGATCACAAAGATCTAACACAAGAAATACAGGCCCAAAAGAACAGAATACCGAGCAGTATTGTGCAAATGTGATCAGTTCACATGGGAGGATAACATTTTACCCAGCATTTGTAACTGGCACAAGAATACAGTGTCTTCGTGATAATGGATGCAGCACGATGATCTAGTGCGCAAAGATCAATACACGCATGACATGACGACAGTCAAAATGGGTGATGGTTCCAAGGTGGAATGCCACATGGCAGTAGTTGATGTAGACTCACCATGGATATCGGGTACTATTGAAGTCCTGGTAATGAAAAATCCTGTTGCACCATTGATTATAGGCAACCTGCTAGTTATAAAGGACAATACAACAGAAGAAATTGTAAAAAAAAATGGACAGACAAAAAAGATCTGAAGGAATAGAAATTTGTTGCCTCTCTATAAATAGTAACACAGTGTATCCTGAGCAAGCATCTTGTGATCTAATAAACTTTAACTCAAAAGAGATTACAAACTGGAATGACACTTAATATATATGCAGCGATATCCAAAGATGGGGACAAACGTTACCAGAAAATATAGATGAGAATAAAAAGATATCTGAGCTCAGAGACAAATTAATAGGTCACACAACAACATAGAGATTAGCTGGTAGCGCACCAATAACTATGCCGATATTAAAGAAGAATGGTTTGAACAACTTGTGGCAATAAAAAGATCTATGAGAAAAAAAATTAGGTGATACTGAGTATGTAGACAATCCTAACAGTGACTCTATTATGAATATAACTAACAGTGACACCATTATGAATATATCTAGAGAAAATCATATACAGGAACAGAGTAAAGTCAAAGAAGTTATGTACATTAAAGATAAATTAAAGAATGATGTAAAATTGAGAAATGAATTCAACTTAAACAACAAAGTCATGATTACAAAAGTTAAGTTTGATAATTGTGAGGTAATAAAACAGATATTTATACCTCAGTCTCTAAAGCTACTTGTTCTAAAGACAGCACACACTAGTTCAATTGCTGGTCATATGGGTATAAAAATAATCTGGTAGAAATTATATAACTATTGTTACTGGCCCAGATGCAGAGAGGATATTCAATGCTTTGTGAAGTCATGTGCTGATTGTCAAAAACACAACTATATTGGACCAAAGCACAAGACAATAAAAATTTCAGATAAACCATTCGAGACATTGGCTATAGACATAATTGGACCAATGCCAGTGACATCAAGAAGGAGGCATAATTTTGTTTTGGCCATTGTTTGGCAACAAGATGGATCGAGGCTATTCCTCTAGTGAACATTACGGCTGAGTCTGTGTGTCTTGCCTTGTTGTCTATTTTTACCAGATTTGGATTTCCGTCTAGGATTCATTCTGACGATGGTACACAGTTCAAGTCACAGTTGACCAGAGCTTTTACACACATGCTGGGAATAACACAGACATTTTCTGCTCGTTACCATCCTCAATCAAATGGATCTGTAGAAAGATTTAATCAAACTTTAAAATGTATGCTAAAAAA